>PVJA010051135.1:0-12971 GCA_004027025.1 Myocastor coypus | reverse complement strand
TCTTCTTCTTCTTCTTCTTCTTCTTCTTTTTCTTCTTCATCGCAGAACTAGGGATTGAACTCAAGCCCTTGCACTTTCTAGGCAGGTACTTATTCTATTGAGACACCTCCCTAGCCTCTTTTTACATTACTAACCGTGGAAGAAAGTTTTTTCTTCCCCAGAACCCCACAGCATATGTAATTTGTTGATTTCTTATAATTGCTGCTCTTTCTAGAGCAAGATGGAATCTGGGTATTGTTTAGTATTCATTTTGGAAATGATTAGGGATATTGAACATTTTTTTATGTATTTATTTGCCATTTTATGGCTTCTGAGAAGAATCCATTTTATGGCTTCTGAGAAGAATCCATTGATTTCAGATGCCATTTTTGGATTAGGGCTTTAATTTTCGGGCCAGCCTGACCTTTTTCAATTTTTGATATGTTCCATGTATTAGTCTTTTGTCTGGAAAACAACAGATCAAGGCCTTTTTCCATGCTTTGTTTTTTCACTTCGTTGGTGACTTGTTTCAATGTACAAAAATGTTTTAATAAAATGAGAATCCATGGGGCCTGGCAGGATGGCTCAATGGTCTATAGCACCTGCTTAGGAAAGCTTAGGAGGCTCCAGGGACCGAGGTTCGGTCCCCGGCACCACATGCTGCATCAGCCCTGCCCTCAGGGCAAGCTGAGCCGGCCATAAAAATAAATAAATAAACAAAGAAACAAAAGTTCTGAAAACAAGAAAAAAAGTAAAAAATATTTTTTTAAAAAAATAAATAAAATAAAATAAAATGAGAACCAAGTTGATTATTCTTTGCAATGTTTTCCACGTAGTAGAAGCTTTGATCATAAAGTCAGTGCACAGTGCTACTTATTGTGCACTGACTTACACCTGTGTCTTTCACAGTGCTACTTACTCACTCTTCCAGCAGATTCAGTTTTTCTGCTTTAACATTTAGATCTTAGATTCACCTAATTTCACTTCAACACATGGTGAGATTCGTGAGTCTTGCTTTAGTTGTTGGCACGTGAAAAGCTAGTTTGTGTAGCACAGTTTATTGAAGAGACAAACTTTCTTTTTTTTTTTTTTTTGTCTTTTTGAGACAGGGTCTCACTATGCAGTTCAGGCTGGTCTTGAGCTCACTTTTGTAGCCCAGGCTGGTCTTGAACTCACTGATTCTCCTGCCTCAGCCTCCCGAGTGCTGGGATTACACACATGTGCCACAATGCGCAGCTGAGACAAACTTTCTTTCAATAATAGTATTTATTCCCTCTGTAAAATATAAGATATTTGGGTATGTTTAAAGTTGTTTCTGCTTCTTTCATTCTGTTCCAATGACCTTCAAGTCTTTTTTTTTTTTTTTTTTGGCAAGTACCATACTGCTCTTTTTTAATTGTAGTAGATCTGTAGTATAATTTCAAGTCAGATATTTTGGTACCCCTTTTACCTTTTTTTCCCCAGAATTGCTTTTGCTATTCTCTTTTCATACCAAATGAATTTTAGGAGTGTGTTCACTACTTCTTTGAGGTATGCTAATGGTATTTTGATCAGGATTGTATTAAATATCTATAAAATTTTGAGACTATGGCATTTTTAGTATACCAATTCTTACTACCCATGAGCAAGGTATATCTTTCCATTTACTCATCTCTTTTTTTTTTTTTTTAAGAATTTTTTATTTATTTATTCATTTTTTCTTGTTTCAGAACCTTTGTTTGTTTATTCACTCATTTTTATGGCCGGCTCAGCCCGCTCCGAGAGCAGGGCTGGTGCAGCATGTGGTGCCGGGGATCAAACCACAGTCTCTGAAGCTGCCCAACCTTTCCCAAGCAGGCGCTTTAGACCACTGAGCCATCCCGCCGGGCCCCTGCTCATCTCTTCTTTCAGAGTAGTTTTCAAAGTACAAATATACTCTACTCCCTTTGTTAGATTGATTCTTCAGTACTTCTTTTTTTTTTTTTTTTTTTTTTTTTTTTTTTTTTTTTTTTTTTTTTTTTTTTTTTTTTTTTTTTTTTGATGCTGTGTTATTCTTCTCTTCTTATTGGAAAAAAAAAATACCTGACACTCAAAATGAGGAAAAGAAAGGCTTATTTAGCTCACAATTAATGGACGTTTTAAGACACTGCCCCCACTCTGTAGGCTGTGGAGAAGAGGGTGCTGTGTTGCCATGTCCATGATGACCCTCTTTACATCTCTGAGGGAGATAACTGGCTTAGGATCAGTGTGGCCTGTCAGTTTAATGGTTAGAGTTTCTTTGCCTCTGCCCCTTGAGTTCCACCCTGATATTCTGGTCTTGCCCCTCAAGTCACTTTCTGCTCTTAGAGCTGCATCTGCCGCATGACTTACATGAGCCTTTGGGGAACAACTAGACACAAACCATAACATTCTGCCCATGGACCCTGAAAGTCTCATACACATCCCTTCTTGCAGAAGGCATTTTAGCCCATCTCTAAGAGGTGACAAAGTCCAAACAGTTTCAGCATTGCTGAAAAGTCCAAGTCCCAAGTCTCCTCCAAGAACCAAGATAAACTCTCAGCTGTGAGTTTCTATATAAATAAAAAGATAAATACATCGAACATTCAAAAGCACAAGATAAACATTGTGATTCCAAAAGGTATACACTGGAGGATATAAACCATTGGGGCCAAAACAAGTCCAAAATCCAGCAGGGCAAACACTAAGTCCTATAGTTCCATGTGGAATATCCAACACAGTCTGTGGCAAATTGTTAGCTCTGTGTGGCTCTACCTCTGTGGCACTTCTGGTGGTTATAGCTCCCATGGCTTCTCGCTTAGGCCAACTTTGCTCCCTCTTTGCAGTTTCCCTGACATGATCCACGTTCCTAGATTTTCCAAATTTCTAGATTTTCCACTGAATAGGCTTCTTTCTCACAGCTTTGCACACTGCCTCTTAGGGGCACACTGCCTGGCCTCCCGGGCCTTCTTCTGGAACCTAGGTGGAAGCCTTCTTAACCTCAGAATTCCTGCATTGTGCATGCCACTAAAACCATGTGGATTATGCGAAGGTCTGCTGATGACAGCTGGAAGAGTAGCCAGGCGTTTTTCCCTCTTGGCTGCAGGGGTCAAGTGCCTGGATTGCTGAGTACTTTGTCCCTTATTCCAAGGAACAAATTCTCCATTCAAGTATCTTTCTGAAACCTGTTGTGGACACTACCACCATTCTGCAACCCAGTTTGGCTACCACTTCCATCATGGAATGTGGGCTCCATGGATTTCTCTTCAAAGCAAAGTCCTTTAGCCTTGTGATTTTGAGGCTACAAAGTGTGAAAAGTTGCCACCTCCTATAATGCCTTCAGGACAACTCTTCTCTTCTCCTGTTCTTCCTGGGCAATGGAAATCTCTGCTCTATCTTTGCAGTTCATAACCTTCCTGGCACTTTCTTTCAGGCCAAACTCACAACATTTTAAATCATTCTGCTGGGCCCTTTGTTCTGCATTCTCAGTGTATATTTGTCTTTTTCTTTCTTCTTTGTTCTTTCTTTCTTTCTGTCTTTTTCTACAGGGTCTCACTACTGACTCATAGTGATCCTCCTGCTTGTACCTCCCAAGTACTGGGATTATAGGCATGCACCACTACTCCAGACTCCATTGCTGGCTCAGCACGCTCACTGGGCTGGCATAACAGTCAGGACCACGAACTGAACCTTGGGCCCTGCGCTTTCCTAAGCAAGCACTTAATCCACTGAGCTGTACTGCCAGCCCTATTCAGTGTATATTTGACTAAGAGTCCACAACAGCAATCATATTACTGCCCCAATATTTGACTGCTTTGAGATTTCATTTGAAAGATTAATCAGTCCTCAATGTTTAATCTCTGTCTCAGGCAGTCTCTGGACCTGGGCAAAATTCAGACAACCTTTCTGCCAAGCCAAAACACAAATTATCTGGGGTCAAACAACCAATGCAGTCCTTTTTCCTAGCAAAAAATCTCCCCAGCCTCGTCTTTACAGGCAGGCTTTCTATCAGTCTTCTGGTCTGAGCTCTCACAGACTCTCCCCTACAGAACAGCTGAATCTGTTCCAGCACTTTCTTGTAGGTGACATCTCCAAGTGTTTTCTATCTCTTCCTGTAAACCATTCCCAAAAGCTGATAATCTACATAGGCTAGTTTAGCTACAGCAATGACCCCAATTCTCTGGTACTAAATTCTGTATTAGCTCCTCTTTTTTTCCTTGATGGCACAAATATCTGTTACTCAAAATGAGGGAAGGAAAGGTTTATTTAGCTCACAGTTACTGGATGTTTCATGATGCTGTCCCCACTCTACAGAGTCTGAGGGATTGGCTGGGGTGCTGTCATGCCCAGGATGACCCTGTTCACATCTCTGAGGCAGTGCACTAGCTTGGTAGGCAGCACAGACTGTCAATTTAATGGTTCATGCCTCTCTAGTTCTACTCCTTGAGCTCAGCCCTGGTACTCTGGCCTCTGCCTTTCAAGCACTTGTTCTTTGAGCTGTATTTCCCTCATGACTTGCATGAGGATTTAGAGGGACAACTAGACACAAACCTTAACAGATGCTATTATGAAATATTTTGCATTCTTAATTTCTATTTTAGTGGGTTATTTGTGTACAGGAATGATACTGAGTGCTGTCTTTTTATCCAGATATGCAAATCAATCTGATAATTTATTTGGTACAGGTCTTACCATAGAGCTCAGACTCATAGCGATCCTCCTGTATCAGACTCTCCAGCACTGGGATTACAGGTGTATACCATCATGTTAGGTATCAGAGGCCAGCCCAGTGTCCAGGGTTCCAGGGCAGGCATGGCATGTGGTACCCAGTTTCAAAGCAGGGCCCTTGTACTTTCCAGCTGGGTGCTTAGACCCCTGAACTATCTCCATGATTTCTCAATCGGGCTACGCAAACTATAAATCTTTTGGTAGACTTTTTGGGACTCCTATGTAGAGTATCAAGTCATCAGCGATTAATGATGATTTAACTACTTTTCCTGTTTTTGTTTCTTTTTTGTCTAATTGCTCTAGCTATATTTTTCAGAAATGTATTGCACAGTACTGACGATAGTGGATATGTTAATGTTTATGTCTAGTTGTCCTGCCAAGGTCCCAAGCAGTCATAGGGCAGCTTCTGGAGTTTGTGATTGATTCTTCATCCAATGTTGGGATTGTGGGTGTGAGTGCCTTGGTGCCTACACTCTACATTACAATATAAGGAGGGGTAAGAGTCTAGCTAGCTGCCAGAGCAGATGCCACATCCTTTACTCTGTTGCTTTTTGCCTGACATGAATGGCTGCCTCAAGCCATACGTTACTCTACATTAAAGCCAGCTGAGTATGGACTGAAGCCTCCACTGACTGTGAGCTAAATAAACCTTTCTTCCATTGATTTTTGGTGTTGAATATTGTATCTTAGCAAAAAGAGAAGAGTAACTGAGACAGGGCATATTTGTCTTATTTCTGATTTTACAGTGAAAGTTTTGTTTGTTGATTTATTATGACGCTAACTGTCCATTTATCATAATGAGTTGCATCAATTTAAAAAAAAGACCATCTATTGCAATTTTTTGTAGGGTGTTTTGCATCAAGAATGGGTTTTGAGCTTTGTCAAATGCATTTTCTGTATCTGTTGAGGTGATCAGATGGTTTTTGTCCTTGATTGTGTTAATATGGTGTATTACATGCGCAGATTTCCAAATGTTCAATAGTCCTTGAATCCCCAAGATGACTTCAACTGGGACATGTTGTATAATATTCTTGGATAGAATTACACCTGCATTCGTGGGATGACTTCCTTGGACATGGTTTATAATCTTCTTAGTGATTTCTTGTATTCTGTTTATCATTATTCTGAGCATTCTTGTGTCTATGTTCATTAGGAGATTGACCTACAGTTCTGGCTTTGGTTCGGTTCTTCTCTGCTTTTGGATCCAGATTAATACATGTTTCCTGGAATAAGTTTGGGAATACTGCTTCCTTTCCAATTCATTAAAGCTTTTGACAAGTAGTGTCATTAGATCTTCTGTAAATTTTTGTAGCATTCAGCAATGAATCCATCAGGACATTGGACTTTCTTTGTTAATAAGTTTTTAATTATATCTTCAAATTCATTGACTGATATGGGGATATTTAGAATTTCTATATCATCTTGATTCAACTTTGAAAACTCATATGTACCTAGGAATCTGTCTGCTTCTTCTGTGCTTTATATCTGATTAAAATTTTTTGAAGGAGGTATTGATGATTATCTTTAGTTCTACAGAATTTATTGTGATTTCACTCATTTAATTGCCAATTGCATAAATTTGAGTCTTCACTGTTTTTGGTAAGATTGGTTAAGGGTTCATCAATTTTATGTAATCTTTCAAAGAATCAAATATTTAATTCATTTATTTTTATCATTTTATTAATCTCAATTGCATTACTTTCTAGTCTGAGGTTTGTAATTTCCTCCATTGTGTAAGATTTGTGCTCAATTTTTCTCTTTCTAGAAGTCTGAAGTTCAATATTAGTTTGTTTATTTGAGCTATTTTTCTATTTATTTATTTATTTATTTATTTTTCTTGTCTCAGAACTTTTGTTTGTTTATTTATTTTTGTGGCCAGCTCAGCCTGCCCTGAGGGCAGGGTTGGTGCAGCATGTGGCACCGGGGATAGAACAACAGTCCCTGAAGCCGCCCAAGCTTTCCTAAGCAGGCTCTTTAGACCACTGAGCCATCCTGCCGGGCCCCTATTTTTCTTTTCTTAATGTGTTTACTGCTATTAATTTTCCTCTTATGATTCTAGTCATTGCATCCCATAAGTTCTTCTTTGTGCTATGGGCATTATCGTTTAATTGTTGATATTGCTCAATACCTTTTAATTTTATTCTGTAATTCCTTGTTTACGAGCATATTATATAATTCTTCATTGTTTCTGGAGATATTTTGAGCTCTTTGTAATTAGTTTTCAATTTGATTGCACTATGATCTCATCATATACATTGGATGATTTCAATTCTTTTTCTTTTACTTTTACATAAGCATGTTCTACAAGCTAGTGTGTAGTCGCTTTGCAGAAATTCCCATGTTTAGTGGGGAAGATGTATTATTCTGATGTTGTGGAGTAGAGTAGTATAGACACGTATGAAGTGTATTTGTTCACAGGTTTGCTTTAGCTTTGATATTTGTTTCTAAACGTTTTGTCTAGTTTATCTCATTGTAAGAGTGGAGTAATATGGTTACCCAGTACAGTTTTGTGTTTTCTTTTCTTTTTTATTGTTTAAATATGAAAATGGTGGGGCCCAGCGCCTGCTTGGGAAAGCTTGGGCGGCTTCAGGGACTGCGGTTCAATCCCCGGCACCACATGCTGCGCCAGCCCTGCTGTCAGGCCGCGGGCTCAGCCAGCCATAAAAATGAGTGAATAAGCAAATAAAGGTTATGAAACAAGAAAAACATAAATAAATAAAATAAAAAATTCTTTAAAAAATGTTTTAAAAATATGAAAATGGTTATATTACATATTTTCATCATCAAATCAATTTAGATTAATGGACATAGATATATAAGATTGATCAAACAATTAAAGATTAACACAGTCAATAAATATTACTTTTTTTTCTTTTCCCCTTTCTTTTTTTAAAAGTTGACACATTGCATATTGTCCTCACAATAGTTCTACAGAGCACAGTGTGTGGAAATGACCCACCTCCCTATTGATGGTGATAACAAGAAAAAAAAAAAAAACAAAAAAAAAAAAAGAAGAAAGGAAAAGAAAATTCTTCTCTTTGGACTAAGAGAAAGCAGATGCATACACAATCAAATGTTCTGCAGTTGCACTGGGCCACCAGTGAAGCTTGTAATATTGGAGGCTTTTGATCTAAGCCTCCTAAAGCTCATCTCACCAATCTAGCTCTGTGTTCCATGCATTGTAATTAAGCTACTTTTTTTAAATTTTTTTGCTGGGTGATCAAGGGCAAGTCAAAGCAAAACCTGTATAACTAAACATTCATTTTTTGTGTGTCTTCCAGGGTCAAATCCACTCAGGATTAAGTTTGGGACCATAGACAGTACTTTGTAGGACTGTTGTTAGTGTCAGCCTTCAGGACGAGTCATGGCCATTGCTTGGCCAGTTTCCTTTCTGTGAAAGCCTGAGATAATTTTTTTCTCTGGGTGACTCTCCTTAGACGCACTGCAGTTCATTCATCCCTTTCCTCTGAGGTCCCATAATCTCATTGACCAGGAAATTTGGGACACCTCTGAGTTATAGGATATTATAGCACAGGTTCTCTTATATCCTGAGTCCTTATTGACCTTGAAGGGCTAGGGCCAAAATATTGGCTATCCTCATAGTCCCTTTTTTGTCCAACTTTTGGTCTATTAACTTACATTCTTAACCCTTCAGCAGAAAAGCGTTGTGATACTATTATTCTATAACATAGGTACTTGAGCTTATCATCACTGGCTTTCTGAGTATCAAATATCTTTGACTTAGCTTGGCATTGACATTTTCTGACCATCATTGATAGTCTAATAATGTTCCATACAATGTGATATGAGCAGTTACACAATTTTGACACAGATATTTGGAAATTCAAGGAAATACAAAATTGTAGCCTGTCAAGACTATGATATTTGGCCCAGTCTCTTACTTTCAAGTACTACTCTTGAGAGAGAGGATGACAGTAACTGAGTTTACACCAGGAGCAGTACACATCAAAAAGACAAGAGTGACATGCATTCCAAGCATAATTTTAGTGTTACATTGTGCTATGATCAATATGATGAACCTTCTGAAGGTTCTTGAGACCAATATCTGATTGATCCTGTGTACATAACTGCATAGTTTTGCTCTTGATACGTTTTTTCCTTTATCTGCTTCCAGCCACTTCGTTGTTTCATCCATAACACATTCAGCTGTGTTATGCCCTTAAGTACTTATTTTCTTCTTTAACGTTCTCATATTACGGAGACTATACGATATTTACACATATAGGTCTGGTTTATTTCACTAATGAGTATATGTTCAATATACATCCATGTATATATGAAGTCTTCAAACTTATCATTCTTTATGGATGAGTAACATTCCATTGTGAAAAATACCATATTTTTTTAACTGTTCTTCAAATGATGGGCATTTGGGTTGTTTCCAAGATTTGGCTATTACAAATTGGGCTGCTATAAACATAGGTGCACAGATATCGCTATGGTATGAAGTTTTCAGTACTTCTGGGAAAATTCCCAGTAGGGGGATAGCTGGATTGAACGGAACTACCAATTCTAGTTTTGTAAGGATCCTCCACACTGCTTTCCATAATGGTTACACCAATCTGCATTCCCACCAGCAGTGGAGAAGGGTTCCTTTTTCCCCACAGCCCCTCCAGCATTTGTTGCTGGTTGATTACCTTATAATAGCCCTTCTTTCTGGGGTGAGATGATATCTAAGTGTTGTTTTGATTTGCATTTCACGAATGGCTAGCGATGTGGAGCATTTCTTCATGTATTTGTAGGCTTGCTGTATTTCTTTCTCTGAGAAGTGTGTGTTCATCTTAGATGTCCATTTCTGGATTGAGTCTTTGAATTTTGGAACCCTGATGGTTTTTAGTTCTTTGTAGATTCTAGATAGAAGACCTTTATCTGAATACTTGTTAGTTAAAATCTTTTCAAAATTTGTCGGTCATCTTTGCACTCTGTTAGTCATTTCCTTTGACATGCAGAAACTTCTTAGCCAGAAGAGGTCCCATTTGTTCATGCTTTCAAGTGTTAAGCATGCAATTTGATTTCTGTCCATGAACTTTTTGCCTACTCGGATGTCTTCAAGATTTCCTCCCACTTTCTCTTCCAGGAGATTTAATGTTTCACTTTTAATATTTAGATCTTTAATCCATTTCGACTTTATTTTCATGCATGGTGATAGACTAGGGTCAAGTGTTAGTTTTTGGCATGTAGAGAGCCAATTTTTCCAGCACCATTTGTTAAAGAGGCTGTCTTTCTTCCAGTACACATGTTTGGCCCCTTTGTCAAAAATAAGGTGGCTGAGTGTGTTTGTATTTGCTTCTGCATCCTCTAGTCTATTCCATTGATCTTCAGGTTTGTTCTTTTGCCAATACCATGCTGATTTTATTACTGTAGCTTTGTAATATAACTTTAGGTATGCTTGCTGCCATACCTTTATTGCCAAGAATTGTCTGCAATTGTGGGTCTTATTTGGTTCCAAATAAATTTTAGGAATAAGATCTCCAGTTTTGTGAGGTATATCGATGGCATTTGGACAGGAATTGCATTAAATATGTACAACAATTTTGGGAGTATGGCCATCTTCATAATGTTGATTCTTCCTACCCAGGAGCAGGGAATATCTTTCCATTTTCTGAGATCTTCTAAGATCTCTTTTTTCAGAGTACTATATTCTTCATTGAAAAGGTCTTTTACTTCCTTAGTTAGGTTGATTCCTGAGTATTTCATTTTCTTTGGTGCTATCATAAAAGGTACTGTTTCTCTAATTTCTCTCTCAGTGTGTTTGTTATCTGTGTAGAGGAATGCCATTGACTTTTGTGTGTTGACTTTGTAACCTGCCATTTTACTGAATTTGTGTATTAATTCCAGTAGCTTTTTGGTGGAGTTGTTTGGGTCTTCTAAGTAGATTATCATGTCATCTGCAAATAGTGAAAGTTTTACTTCTCCTTTACCTATTCTTACTCATTTTATTTCTCTTTCTTGTCTAACGGCTGTAGCTAATGACTCCAGATCTATATTGAATAGGAGTGGCGATAGGGGGCATCCTTGTCTTGTACCAGATTGGAGAGTAAAAGACTTCAGTTTTTCCCCATTTAGAATTATGCTAGCTGTTGGATTGTTGTAGATGACTTTTATCAGGTTGAGGTAGAGGCCCTCTATTCCGATTTTCTGTAGGACTTTGAACATGAATGAGTGTTGCACTTTGTCAAAGGCGTTTTCAGCATCAGTTGAGATGATCATGTGACTTTTGGTCTTGGTTCTATTGATATAGTGTATTGCATTTATAGATTTGCGTATATTGAACCATCCTTGCATCCCTGGAATGAATCCTACCTGGTCGTGATGCATAATGTTCTTGATGATTTGCTGTATTCTCATGGCGAGGATTTTATTGAGAACTTTTGCTTGTATGTTCACTAGAGAAAATGGTCTGTAGTTTTCTTTTTTAGTTACATCTCTTTCTGGTTTTTGTATCAGTGTGATACTTGCCTCTAGGAATGATTTTGGAAGGATTGCTTCTTTTTCAATTTCATTGAAGAGTTTAAGGATTAGTGGGGTTATGTCTTCTCTAAATTTCTTGTAGAACTCAGAGGTGAATCCGTCAGGTCCTTGACTTTTTTTGTCGGTAGGCTTTTTATTACATTTTGTATTTCATTGGCTGTTATTGGGTTGTTGAGAATTCTAATATCTTCTTGATTCAGTTTTGGTAATTTGTGCTTTTCGAGAATTCTGTCCATTTCATCTATGACTTCAATTCTGTGAGAGTAAAGATTCTCAAAGTAACTATTTATAATGCTCTGTATCTCTGTTGTGTCTGTAGTAATTTCACCCCTTTCATTCCTTATTGCTTGAATTTGAGTCCTTTCTTTCCTCTTTTTCATGAGGTTAGCTAGGGGCTTATCAATCTTATTTAATCTTTCAAAGAACCAGCTTTTGGATTCATTAATTCTTTGTATTGTTTTCTTTGTCTCGATTTAATTGATTTCTTTTTTTTTTCTTTTTCTTTTTTTAGAATTTTTAAATTTTTTTCTTTTTTTTTTTTCTTGTTTCAGAACCTCTCTTTGTTTATTCACTCATTTTTATGACCGGCTCAGCCTGCCCCAAGAGTAGGGCTGGTGCAGAATGTGGTGCCGGGGATCGAACCGCGGTCCCTGAAGCTGCCCGAGCTTTTCCAAGCAGGCGCTTTAGACCACTGAGTCATCCCGCCGGGCCCCTCAATTGAATTGATTTCTGCTCTAATCTTTATAATTTCCTCGCACCTTTGGGCTTTGGATTTCATTTGTTCTTTCGTTTCTAGTCCGTTTAAGTGTTGTGTAAGATTGTTTATTTGTTCCCTTTCTATTTTCTTGATGTGTGAGTTCAGAGGTATAAATTTCACTGAGAACTGCTTTCATTGCATCCCACAAATTCCTGTAGGTTGTGTTTGAATTTTCATTAAATTGTAGATACTGTTTTATTTCTTTTTTAACTTCATCTGTAACCCACTGGTTGTTGAGAAGAGAGCTGTTTAGTTTCCATGTAGTCCTGGAATTCCTATGGTTTCTTTCATCATTTATTTCCAATTTGATTGCACTGTGGTCAGATAATATGCATGGGATAATTTCTGTTTTCTTGCATCTACTTAAGCATGATGTGTGGACTAATGTGTGATCTATTTTAGAAAATGTCCCATGTGCAGCTGAGAAGAATGTGTATTTTGAAGTGGTTGGGTGGAACACTCTTTGTATGTCTACTAAGTCCAGTTGTTCCAAGTTCTGGTTCAGTTCTGCCACTTCTTTGCTGATTTTTTGTCTGCTTGACCTATCTTTTTCAGATAAGGGTGTGCTGAGGTCTCTTGTTAAGACTCTGGTACTGCATATGAGATTTTTTATGTCCGTTAAGGCTTGTTTGATATATTGTGCTGCTCCCATGTGGGGTGCATATGTATTTATCAGTGTTATCTCTTCATCATGGATTTTTCCCCTGACCAGTATGTAATGGCCTTCTCTATTTCGTTTGATCAACCTTGGTTTGAAGTTTAGACTGTCTGCAATCAGAATTGCTACTCCTGCTTTTTTTGAGGTGCTGGAGCATGTAGTATTGTTTTCCAACCTTTAAGTTTAAGCCTATGAGTTTCTTTACGGGTTAAATGTGTTTCTTGTATGCAGCATATTGTTGGGCTCTGTTTCCTTATCCACTCTGCAAGTCTACTTCTTTTGATTGGAGAATTGAGCCCATTTACATTGATGGTTATAATTGAAATGTATTGACTTATGGCTGACATGACTCTTATTCGCTAGTGTTTACCAATTTTTCCT
>PVJA010051134.1:0-12973 GCA_004027025.1 Myocastor coypus | reverse complement strand
TTTTTTTTTTTTTTTTTTTTGTCCTTTTGAGACAGTCTCACTATGCAGTTCAGGCTGACCTTGAGCTCACTTCTGTAGCCCAGGCTAGTCTTTTTTTTTTTGTTGTTCCAGAACTTTTGTTTGTTTATTTATTTTTATGGCCAGCTCAGCCTGCCCTGAGGGCAGGGCAGGCGCAGCATGTGGTGCTGGGGATCAAACCGTGGTCCCTGCAGCTGCCTAAGCTTTCCTAAGCAGGCGCTTTAGACCACCGAGCCATCCTGCTGGGCCACATTCTTTCTTATGTGAGACAGAATCTGAGTGTTTGAATTTGTGTCTCTCAAATGACCAGTGATGTTGAGCATTTTTTTCCTATATTTATTTGCCATCTGTATTTCTTCATCTGAGAAGTGTGTGTTCATCTTAGATGCTCATCTTTTTGATTGGGTCTTTGAATTTGTGGGGGGTCTATCTGAAGAACAACTGTCTATAATTTTTTTTCCCACTCTGAGTTGTCTCTTTACTTTGTTGGTGATTTGTTGTACAAAAGCTTATTAACAAGGTGAGATCCCATTTGTTGATTCTTTGAAGCATTTCTCGAGTAGTCTATGTTTTTTTTTTTTTTTTTTTTATGAACTCTCTGCCTCCCTCCCATGTCTTCAAGATTTCTGTCTATTTTCTCTTCTATAGATTCAGTGTTTCTGTTTTAATATTTATATCTTTGCTCTATTTTGACTTTAGTTTAATGCACGGTGATAGACATGGGTCTAGTTTCAGTATTCAGCATGTGGGCAACCCACACCATTTACTACAAATCCTATCTTTTTATCTTTTGTCCAGCGAACATGTCTGACTCCTCTGTCAGAGATAAGGTGGCTGAATGTGTTTGTAGTTGTGTCTGAATCTTCTAGTCTGTTCCACTAGTCCTCACATTTATAAAACACATTTTTAAATTTATTTCTGGGCTGCAAGCAAAGGCAATCTCTTAAATTCTTCTTTCTGTTGCCCACTTCAGGGCTTTCCCAAAGTGAACTTAAGCCAACCTGGAGGAAGCAGGAGGCACACACACATAAAGCAGGGTTCCTCTCTCAGGGAAGACATTATCATTGCAATCTGAGAGGGCCTTTGAGACATTGGCTAGGGCCAGAGAGGCCCTGAGCACCAGAGGCTGCCTCAGTATGGAATTTCTAAATCATGTTGATCTGCATTCCAAGTGGTTGGCATTCCCTAGGGTACCAAACACCAATCCTTTCTGGAGGCATAGTTTCCACGGTATCGATAGGTAACAGCTCCTATGGACTAAAATCAACCTTGTATGTGAACTTAGAATTCAAGGTCACCAAACAGGGCTGAGGGTATAGCTCAGTGGTAGAGATTGTTTAGTATGTGTGAGGGCCTTGGTTTGATCCCCAGCGCACATGTGTGCATGTGCACACTTGCGTGCATATGCACACACACACACACACACACACACACACACACACACACCCCAAGTCATAGAACACACAGAGCAACAGATCATAAGCAATATGAAAAAGAGCCAACAGAAATAACACACAACCACTCAAAACTCTGTGTGTTGGAGTTACTGCATACAGAATATACCTACCATAGTGGCCAACATTTATATAGTATTCAGCATGTGCAATCCCAGTCGTAAACCTCCTCTATGCTTCCCCACTGCTGACCCAGCTCTCCATCTCTCTGCTCACACTCCTGTTGTGTGCTTCTTATTTGCACTAGATCAAAAGGTGCCTCTGACAGTTCCAGATAAGGACCAGCTCTTGCAGTATCCTGCAGGCCTTGTGATTAGAGGTAGGGGACACAAATGATCAGGGTTGTCCGGAGATGATGCTAGGAGTTCCAGGAATGCCTGGCTCTAAGAAGCGGAATAGTGGGCCCCTAGGGGCTATAGCTTTTGCATGTGCAGTGGCAACTTCCTGTAGTCTTCGGGTCATACTACCTCCTCCCTTTTTGCTCCTGTAGTTTTCCTAATAATTTTTGTAACAGACTTCCCTGATCCAGTTCTCTCTGTAATTGAAATGTCTAGACTGGTTTCTGTTTTCTGATGAGCTGTTGTGTGGTACAAACATAGAAACTCATTGAATGCTTATGTCTCTGTGAGGGAGGTGTAGTAATTATTTATGGATGAAGAAACAAAGCCACAGAGAAATGAAATAACTTGCCCAGAGCAATATGCTTAGTCAGAGCAGGTGCTGATATACAGCATACTGTAAAGAAAGTGCTTAGGGACATAGAAGGTAGGATTAAAAAAAGACAAGGCAGGTTTGATAGAAAGTGAGACAGATAAAGGGAAAAACACAGTTGTTAAACTGTGTACCTTAGAAGGTGGATTAAACAACTGCAGAAAGAATTACCAAAATGTAAGTCAGTACGGAAGAAATTCAGAGTGCAGCATAACTAAAAGAAGTAAGTGGGAATTAAAGTAATTCACAAAAATAAATGGGAAGTATAAAAGGGTAAGTGGCAGGGAAGGTAGGATGCAAATAAACACTGATCTAATTGGGATGTTGAAAGGAGAATAGAGAAAAAGGAAAATGGGAAAATATGGAGAGATAACTGAGAATTTTCAGAACAAAATAAATGATGGCTTCATGGACGGAAGATGCACACTGTATGCCAGGAAGGGTAAATAAGTGTAATGAAAATATATTATGTGAAACTCCAAGACAAGCGTGAAGAGAAAATATCGATGTAAATCAGTGAACAAAGCACACTTCCTAGAGAGAAACAACAGTTAGAATAGCAGGTGCCTCAATAGCAATGGAAACCAAATTTAAGGGTTTCGAGGTACAAAGAAAGTCCACTTTTGAAGAATTACAAAGCGAGAAGAAGGCCTTTTAGGGACCCCAGTCTGCTTTACAGCAAAGAAGAACGAAGGTGATGTAAAAATGTTTTCATATCCACAAAAACTGAAAAAGTACCACACACAGGCATTTGAGGAGGGGGATTTGACTGACTGATGTCTTTCTGAGCCAAGGTTTCACTTTCTAACCCAGGCTGGCCTTGAACTAACAGATTGTCCTGCTTCAGCCCCCCACATACTAATGAAAGGTTCACTTCGCCAAAGAGACATAAGACAAAGTGAATTTTAAAGGGAAATCTCTTAAATGCTTCTAAATTTTAAATTCCTTTAAAGGAATGTCAAATGTCTGCATCCAAATTTGTAGGTACCTAATGTAATAGCTGCAAAATAAATAAGATAAACCTAAATAAGACAAATAAGTAAGACATGATGCTAAGAAAAACTTTATAAATTTATCATAAGAGAGAGAGATTTCAACTGAGTTTGTTTTTTAATTAAAGATCTAATGGAAAAAAAAAAAACCCATTGGTTACATTTAAACAATGTAGTTCCCAAGTTGGATTTAGTCAACATATAACGGGTATGCAGTCAGCCATTCAGTCTCATGGACTCCACAGAACTTGACCAGGCACTAGGCCATCACAAATTGCCGTGATGCAGAAGGAAGCACAAACCCTTCAGTCAGGAATTCAAAGCCTCCATGTTCTCCTCTGCTTTCTAGCTGCGTCGTCCACCACACTTCAGCGCATGCCCTGTACTATGTAGTGCTTGCGGCGGTTGGTCTTGATCGTCAACTAGACTAGAAGATGAGGGGAGATCCATCCTGACTGAGGGTGACTTCCTGCAGTAGGCCTGTAGCCAGATTGAATGACAAAGGAGCACAGGATGTGCTTGGAAGGAGCATTTGGCCTGTGCTTAGAAGGCTCCGTGTTGCTTGAGCAGGAAAGGCTTTGACTGTGGCCTTTTCCTGGACAACAGACGCCAGCTTCTTTACCCTTTCATATGGACCTACACCAGCAATTCTGAATGAGCTCACATTCCTGCATCCTTGATTCCTCTTGTTTTATAGTGTCTAGCTTGTTGGGTTGGGCAGCTAATGTATTCTCTGGCTCTCCAGCAAGAACACCATTGTGGACTACTTAGCCTCTGGTCTTGCAAACCTGTCTAATAAATCCCCCTGTACAGATCTATCTATCTATCTATCTATCTATCTATCTATCTATCTATCTATCTATGTATCTATCTATCTCTCATCCTTTGGCTTTTTCCTATAGAGGATTTAGTAAATCCACTGTTCTTGATACAAATCTCATGTTCTCTCAGTTCAGATCCTGGAGTAACTGGCACATATTACCATATTAAACCCTAGCATATTGAGTTATGTACTCTAATACCAAATCCAGTTGTGGTTATCATTTCTTCCACTTTCCTAGATTATTTTTCTTCCACTATATTATTTATCTGTCCGGTGGCACAGTGTTTTACTTGTGTCTGTTTTTCTGTTTTCTGGGCCCTAAGCTCTCCTGGCCGTTAGGACCATTTCCGTTTCATTTGCATGCAGTGATCACTTAGCAAAAGGTTATTTACTTAGGCAGAATTCTATTTAAAAAGGTGAGTCCTACATCCAAGTCACTGTTTTGATTCCTTCTGGTGTAACTGGGGAGTGGAGCACCATATCAAAGGTACAGCAGATTCATGTGAAACTTTCCTGTTCATGTTAATGAAAAGTAGAGGAGTTTGCAAAACTAAAACCTTCTGCTTTGGGAACAATGCAAGAATGTGGTCCAAGAATGGTAGTAGGACTTTGTCATGGAGTAGTTAGTGTGATTTATAACTGTTTACCCAAATATGAATTGACCTCCCACACAGACAACTGAGGTGGGGGGTTTTGTTGATGCAATCTCTTAATGGTGAGATAAACACTCAGAGAAATTTTTATCCTGCAGTTTCTGAGGAATTCTGTTTTGATTTTGCTTGACTAATATTTATCTTAGTTGATGGCTTAGTTGTAGGCTGACTGAATGTTTGCGTTATCTTCAGTGGTGCTTGGGTTTTAGAAGTTACTCTGAAGCTATTATTTCTGGAAATTAACAGCATGGATATTTGAGTCCTGTTTGTAATGTACAATCTGTGGGTAGGGAAATGCTTATCCTTCTGTCCTCTGTAGTAGTAGATGAACCTAGTTTGCCCCTAAAAGGAAATTGGATGGTTAAGTGTACTTCTGTAGGAAAATGGGTAATATGGTCTCTGTTTCTCTCTGCTAGAACTCATCTATCAGGAGATGGTGCCTACTGAGAAGCAGATAGGTCTCTAATCTGGGAGGAGAGGGTGTTTCCCTTCATGGCCTGACTTATACCAAAACTGTACCTAATTTTGTAGCCAAGTAGTCTGGATTCTTTGAAAAGGTGAGTTGTATAATGCCAAGAGGTACAGAACTATTTACAGTGCCTGAAGGGGGTAGGCCTGAGAGATTATATGAACTATTTTAAAGATGGGTAAACTGATACTCACCTCTGTCCTAAGCAGTAGTTGAGATAAAAGAGGAAGGGAAGAGAGGATTAAGGACACTGGGGCGAAGATAGCCACTATTTGGTTGAATTACAACACAGGCGAGAGAGTGGGCTGGTGAGGGTGTGGTTTCATTGGTCCTGTTTTGAGAAGGACACTAAGATGGGCATTGGAAAGCTATGTGATCTTTACCCAATTGGTTAGGAAAGGTAGGCAAAAATTTAAGAGCCTTGCAAATGCTGCAGTGGAGGTATGTGCAGAGGGCCACAAGGAAGAACAGGCAGTGTCGTCATCTGGAGTGCTGGGGATGCATTCATGAGTTTGCAGCAAGTCTTGAAGGAAGAGTGAGGCACATGGTGGTGCACAGGAGGCTATTGGGCTGCAGTGCTTCAGGCCAGGTCCGTTCAGGCAGAGCAGTGATGAGAGGTGAGACCAGGCTAAGTACGCAGGTTAGGAAGGACCTCATACGGTGCTTCTTAGCAAGTCAAGGAATAGCCAAGGGAAACAATCAGATTTTCATATTAGCAAGCTCATTTTTTTTTTCCACTATCCCATAGGTAGAGAAAAGGCTAGAGCCATCTGTTTAAGACAAGGAGATAGCCAGTGTAGACGGGAAGGAACAAGCCCTGAAATGAGGCATCTGACGCAGGAGTAAAGTAGCAGAGATAGAGCTGGGATGTGTTTCAAGTGGCATCAGAATGGCCTGAGTGGTTAAGTAGGTGTGAGCTGCGGAAGCAAAGGTAAGGGTAATTCTGAAAGTTCTGAGTAGATCCACCGAAGCAATGTTGTTTGACACTACCAGGAGGGAGGGGGAGAGAGAGAGAGAGAGAGAGAGAGAGAGAGAGAGAGAGAGAGAGAGAGAGAGAGAGAGAGAGAGAGAGAGAGAGAGAGAGAAAAGATTAGCTTTGTTGCTTTGCTTTGCTTTAGAGTGGAGAAAGGGTAAGATAGGACAAATTAATGAATTAAAGTTTATATATGTCATTTTGATATGTGTTTGGGATTTTATAGGTGGAGCCATCCAAACAGTGGGTGAATTAAACATTTTTCAATAACTAGCATGTATCCATTGGCCTTGTGGAGTATAGACTGTCAGGAACAAATGTGATAAATTACTTAAGGTGGTTTATATAGGACCTCACCTGTAGTAAGTGCTTGGGAAATGTTATTAGGTTCATTCCTTAAGGAAGATGCCAGTTGAGGAATCTTTGGAACTCAAATTAAAAAAAAATCAGTGAGCAAACCTTGGCCCCTTTATGGGTGCTAGAATCCTAGAGGACAACTCAGAACAGAACTGGTAGAGATAGATGTCTTAGGGCTTGGGAGAGCAGTGTGATGCTGGGTAGTACCAGGCAAGTTCAAAGAGAGCCTATGTGGCTGGGTGATAGCTCTAAGAAAGCCCTTTTGGACTAAGTTTACATTCCTGTAGAAACTGTGGTTGAAGAACTTGCTAGCTAGATGTGGTAAGTGGTCAGCAGGTAAAAGGACTCCAGGCCGAGCTGGACTGGACAGGTTACAAGAAAGCAAGCAAGTATTGTTTGCTTCTAAGACTGCTAGGAACATATTTTTAAGAATATGCCCCAGTTTTTGAGCTTGAGCCCAGTAGGTGACCTCAGTAGTCACATCCATGAAAATCTAAGACTTTTTGCCTCATCTTTATTTCTTAGTTTCTGCTAGAATCTTGCAGGATATTAAGGAACACTTGCTGGCGGCCCTGCAGGGGGTGGGTGAGGACGGTGGCGGTCATGCACATCATGGCCGTGTGGGGCAGTGAGGTGAGAGGGAGACTGGTTCTAAGCCTAAACATTTCACTTATGCCTTAGCATGTCTTCCTTCTCCCCTAGATTTATGAAAGTGCAATTGGCTGCCGGGAGCAGCTGAAATTGGAGATTGGTTGTATGTGGGAGGGTAGGGTGAGGCCTCATTGCCTAAAGTGGTCAAACTATCTCAGTCTTGAGAAAAACATCCTGCCTGGACACTGTGGGCTATTAGTTGCTAGACAACCTCATGCCTTGTAACTTTGCAAAGATATAAATAAAAACTCCTACTGTTGCCCAGCAGGGGCGGTGGGGGTTGTCCATCAGGCTTGGCCCACCAACTGACCTCAGCTATTATCTCTTGTCTTTATTTCCTCAATCCTCTCACTGTTTTCTCCTGGAAATATAGAGAGACCAACAGATACCTACATGTGGCACCCAAACACGGACCCCGTACAAGATAAGTGTGGGTAACAGGAACACTTCCAAAGTGTGTGCTTCTAGTGTCCAATGTAATGTGTTGACTTCTGCATATATTGTGAACTGCAGAGATCAAAAACTAATCAGCATATCAAAAGTATTCTGATACAATTAAACCTGTTGCTCAAAAGGCACTGCTGATGGGCTGTTCTAGCGAATTAGAGCCTCGTGGTGTTCTGGACCAGGGCACTTTTCGTGCCAGTAACAAGTATGTTTCTCTGAGTTTGTACCAGTCTCTCTACAAATTCCTTTTGGCTCTCACTAGGAGTCAGGACTTGACACATGCTGTGCATGGCTTTCCTGAAATGAAAGCGTTCTACCTCTCCTCCTCAGGGATAGGACTTGTACCCTGGGCTGCCTCCGCATCCCTGGGCAGCAAGCTGATTATGTAGTGGTGGAGTGAGAGAATGCCCTGGGATCCATCTTGGCTATAAAAACAGGGCCAAGCATTGCTGAGCAAGGATTTTTCTGTTGCTACTGGAATTAGAGATCATACAAGTTGGATGCTGTGATACTGAAACTCTTGGACCATGCCATTAGCTTTTAAAAATGATGAAAGCCAGATAAAAAGTCAAATAATGCAAAAGAGGTCATGGTGAAAATCAAATTGCCGAATCTCTGCTCAGAGGTAGATATTGGAGCCCTGCCATTTCTTTCCTCCATAACAGCGGTTCTCAACCTGTGGATTGCGACCCCGGCGGGGGTCGAATGACCAAAACACAGGTGTCGACTAAATCCATCAGAAATCATAGCTGTAGCAAAATTACAGTTTTGAAGTAGCCATCAAAATTATTTTTTGGTTTGGGGTCTCCGCAACATGAGGAATTGTACTGCAGGGTCACAGCATTAGAAAGGCTGAGAACCACTGCTCCATAACGTTTTCTCTCTTTAGTGGGCATTGTGATGGCTTATGGACCTTAGAGCTGAGGAGGCCTCACAAGAGTCAATCTATAGAAGTTAGGCATGGCTATCACTAAGGAAGACCTAAGAAGTGGGCAGGTTTCCTGTGGTGCTCATGGGCTGTTTGCTTTGCTCTGTGTCCAAGTGGGGCCCCCAGTACCCTGGCTATTGGGCCAGATATGGTGAAAGTGCTGGATGGGATTATGGCAGGAGTCCATGTAGTATTTCTGAGGCTTTCTGGCAGGGTGTAGCAGTCTAGTCTCTGGAAGACAGGGCTCTTCATCATGGTTCCCCCAGTGCCTGGTACTATTAGGAAAGGCATGGCTGGGGAGAAGAGGTGTACTGTTTGGTCGGGGGAAGCTCACATCCTATTGAGGGAAGGGCCTTGCACACAACCACCTTCACCCCAAGAATTGCTAAACACACCTTCCACTTAAGGCACACTGGTGATAGTTTCAAGTCACAATTGTAGGAAGGAGGGACTCAAGTAGGGATTGGGAATATTGGGGCATCCGGCTCTAATACAGGAAGAATTAAGTAAAATCATTTGTCTTTGTATTCAAAACAAAGCGAATACCTGCTGTGCCTGCTTCAGCACTGGAGAAAACATCAGGCTGAGCTTTTAGAACCCTGAGAGTGAGGGTCTTGGACTGAAGCTATTCCTCTAATGGCTTGTAGGGGTCAGACGTTGTTTAGTATTGCTTTTTTATTTAAGCAGCAGGGAGATCATGCCAGACACATGAAAACTCACAAATCAGGAGTGATTACCATATAGAAGTAGCCTACTTGAACTTCCGCAGTGGGTCAGCTAGAAGTCATTTACATCATCATTTAGATCTCTAGATGGAAAAGCCATTTATCTATAGAAAGATAGTGGCATGTGGTTTGTAAAATTTGTTTCCTGGTGCCAGGGCAGAAGTTTCAGCAGCCAACACACACATAATAAATATTTTAATGATTTGGTTTTATTTATGCACTGCTGCAGTTAGTTTTGACCATCGGGGAAAAAGAATTATTTTAACTCACAAAAAGTAGATATTTCTTTTTTTAATTACTTTTTAATAAATAACAATGTGATAGTTTCAAAACACAATAGTAGTACATTCCCAATATTTTTTTTTTTTTTTTTTTTTTTTTGCCTTTTTGAGACAGGGTCTCACTATGCAGTTGAGGCTGGCCTTGAGCTCACTTTTGTAGCCCAGGCTGGTCTCGAACTCACACCGATCCTCCCGCCTCAGCCTCCCGAGTGCTGGGATTACAGGCGTGAGCCACCATGCCCGGCTCATTCCCAATAATTGATACAATGCATATCGTTTTTCTTCTAGTAGTTATACAAAGCACAGGATATAGATGTGATAATTTTTCTAATCATTATTGGTACAACAAATTTCTTCTTGTTGAACTAAGAGAAAGCAGTTGTATACATAGTCCAGTGTTCCATACTTGCAAGTAGCAGAAATAAAGGACGTCAGTGTTGGAAGGGTTTTCAGAGATCTAACCTCTACAAGGGGATTAATTTGTCTTTTATCACTCCCAAAAATTACAAACATCAACACAGGAGCATAAGGAAACAGTACCTCAAAGAAAAAGAAGACCAAATGAATAAATACTACCAACAACCAATCATCCAAAGATCAAACAAATAAATAACAAACAACAAGAAAAAATTTCCTGGGCTTTAGGAAGCTTTTGCTTTTCTGTGGTGTCATGAATGTCTAACCTCTAGAAGGGAGTTAATGAGACCCCTGGAAATCTGTGGGGTATGATGGGCAATAAAGAAAGATTAGACAATTTTCAAGGTGTGAGGGGACCAGGAGGAACCTACCTCTTGTGAGCAGACACTTTCTGCTTTCTGATTGGCCCATTTTTATTAGCAAGCAAGAAGCACAGGAGAAAGGGTAGTGGGCTTCGGCTGTGGTAGACAGGGGAAGGTTAATGGCACACAAGCTATTCCTTCTGCCTCAAGGCCTGCATTCTTTTTACTGTCTCCAGCTTATGTTATCTTGCCTTAGAAGCACTGTGGTTATGATCCTTCCTTGTGCAGCTAAGAGGCATGGAAGGCTTCTGCATACTTCTCTGACAAGGTCAGAGGTCACATCAGCCTTGAAAGAACAGTACGCCCCCCCCTCATGGAGCCTAGTCCCCTGCATAATAAGAGATTTCATATCCCTGGTCCCCCAAAAGTTGAGACATCTGAGAGATAGAGTGGCTTAGCCAGGTTCACTCATCCCCACAGCTGAGGATCTGCACTGAGTCGTGTAGCTAGGTACAGTGGGAAGCTGGGTTTGACTCACCAACAGCTACCCTTCAAGTCTCCTAGTGCTCCACTGTCAACAGTCTTCCACATGTCTTATCCCATGTGAGCCACACATGCCACAAGTTATGCACATCATGCCATTAAGTCCTTCTTAAGACATTTTATGCATTCAATTCTGTTCAGATAAGCTAGCTTTTACTTTGCCTGGGTCTAACACATGTGAACATGCTGTGTCACACATAGCAGGAGTGCCTCTAAGTTGTCACTTCTGAAACTAACCAGACAGCAGCAGATATCATGCATGGAGAATGCCTAGTGTGAGAAGAATGCTGACAGTCACTGTGTGTCTCTGCTGCTGTTTTACCTTAGACTCTCATGAAGCGCTGACACTTATTATCTTTCACTCTTTCCAAGGGCATAAACCGGGACTAGAGAAGTCACATTGGTCACCTTTTTCATTGCTGGAAAAAGATATCTGACAGGTGAAACTTAAAGAAAAGATTTGAGCCAAAGTTTGAACCTCTTCCATACTTCTGCACAAACACCTGTTTTCTCAAGATTCATCTTTTATCATTCCCAACAATCACAAACATCAACACAGGAGCATAAGGAAAAAATATCTCAAGGAAAAAGAAAACCAAATAAGCAAATACAGCCAACAACCCATCATCTAAAAACCAGACAAATAAATAACAAATAACCGGAAAAAATTTCCTGGTCATTAGGAAACTTTTGCTTTTCTGTGGAGTCATTAACATTAAGAAACAATTAATCAGTAAACGAGTACATAAAATCCATGTCAAATTAATTTTGTAGCACAGTGCTGATGCAAATTTAATTATAAAATGCAAATATGGGGCTAAACATAATTTAAAAATTTCTAGTGATCATTTAAAAAATAAAAAGAAAAAGGTGAAATTTATTTTAATATATTTAAAAACTCAATATACTTCCCTTGCAGTCTGGCTTTTGTTCATGAAGTCTCTGCCCATATCTACGTCTTCAAGATTTCTGACTTTTTTTTTCACCAAAGTGTTGGGGCTAGAACCCAGAGCCTCTGACATGCAAGGTACGTGGTCCACCACCAAACTGCACTCTAGGTCCCCCTGTCTTCAAGATTTCTGTCTATTTCATCTTCCAGTAAATTTAGTGTTTCTATTTTGATATTTCAATTTTTTTCAAAAAAACCTGTTTTGACTTTAGTACATAGTGATAGACATGGGTTTAGTTTTAGTCTTCAGCATATGGAGGGCCAGTTTTTTTTTTTTTTTCAGTACCATTTATTAGAGAGACTATCTCTTCTTCCAGCGAAGATGATTGGCTCCTTTGTCAAAGATAAGGTGGCGGAGAAAAGTTCGTCTTCTATTTTGTAAACCTGATCCTCAGGTTTGTTTTCTGCCAGTATCATGTTGATTTTATCACAGTAGCTTTGTAGCAGAATTTAGGTTTGAGATTATGATGTCCCCTGACTTGCCTTTATTGCCCAGAATTGCTAACGTTAACACCATTTTGATTGGGACTGCATTAAATCTGTGTAGCAGTTTTGGGAGTATGGATATTTTCTTTCCTTCTTTTTTTTATTTTTTGTATTTTAGGGAGGGGTCTATAAGATGTTCAAGGGTCTCACTACTAGATTGGACTCACAGTGATCCACCTGTTTACAGCCTCTCAAGAGCTGGTGGATTACAGGCACGTACCTCCACATCCCATCTCAATTGCTGTATCAGGGTGCCCCGGGACTGAACCCCCTGCCTCTGTGCCTGGATATTTTCACTATGTTAATTCTTCCTGACCAAGAGCAAGAGATATCTTTCCATTTTCTGATAACCTCCTCAATCTCCTTTTTAAGGGCATTGTAATTTTCATTGTACAGATTTTTAAATTCCTTTCTTAGATCGATTCTTAAACATTTCATTTTTTGGGGATGTTACTGTGAAAAGTGTGCTTTCGCTAGTTTTTCTGTGTGTTCATTGCTTGTGAACAGGAATACTACTGACTTTTGATTGTTGATTCTGTATTCCACTACAGTACTCAAATTGGATATTGTCTACAGGATTTTTGGTGGAGTTTTGGGGATGTTCTATGTAGAGTATCATGTCCGCTGCAAGCAATAATAATTACCTTTCTTCCTTACCTTTATTCATTTTATTTTTCCTCATGTCTAATTGCTCTGCTAATGTTTCCAGAACTACAACGAATAGGAGTGGTGATAGTGGACATCCTTGTCTTGTTCCTGATTTTAGCATGAGATATTACAAGGAATTAACAAGC
>PVJA010051133.1:0-12944 GCA_004027025.1 Myocastor coypus | reverse complement strand
AAAAAAAAAAAAAAAAAAAAAAAAAAAAAAAAAAAAAAAAAAAAAAAAAAAAAAAAAAAAAAAAAAAAAAAGGTAGGAAAGCACTTATCAAAGTGGATGGCTAAATACTTGAATCATGAAGAAGAAGATTGAAAATTGGATTTCATTTTATCAGAAGCTATTATTAAGAAACTAAAAAGGGCAAGCTACAGACACAGAGAATTCATATAAATGACAAAGGACACAGTCTGAGCTGCAATCCTTACATAATGTTACTCTGTCATCCAGTAAAAACATACCATTTTAACATAGTGTACTCATTTAGTTGACTGCTCAAAAGTTTGATGTGACCTGGGGGATGTCCTGATTGCTAATGCCTTGGACCACCACTGAGAAGGCTGAAAGGCCGAGTCACCTGATGGACAGGGAGTGCATCTGCCTGAGATTGCATCACTCATAGGTCTGTTGTCTGGACTAAGTTGCTAATGACTAATTGTGAGCCCCTCCACATTTATATGTGTGTTTTACCTTGAACTCTTGGAAATAGGAACACTTATCTGATGGCTTAGGACTTCATCATAAATCTTCCAGTACATATAAAGAAGCTATATCATCCAAGAATAAACACAATCAGAATTCAGACTTTCCAAATGTGACAATATGGCATTAGTTTTACTATATTATATCATGATGTATTTGTCACAATAATTACAAACGTTCCCAGCATTTAGGGCAGAAGATAGAGCTCGCCTTAAGAGAGCAAAAATGGTAGTGAAATGAGTAGTAATTTCTCTGCAACACCATAAACTCATATAGAAACTCTATTTGGATGTGGAAGTATAGTGTATCTTGTATGTCATGTTACCTAAGACAGCCAACATTTCTTGAAATCCTTATGTATCACTGTATTTGTAAAGTTAATGAATCCACTCAGGAAAAGCCCAGTTAAATTCAATGCAGCTAATTTAAGATTGATTAGAAATAAAGGCAAATTTTTCTGTAGCTGAATATGAAGTCAATGCAAACTATAACATTGAAATTATATCTACAAAATAAATAAATATATCTACCAGAAAATCCTTCTATACTACCATAAATGTACCTATAGTTTTTGGTTTTTTATGTGAAAGAGGAACTTTCCACTGTTGACACATGTGCAGTAGAAGATAGCATTCCTAATAATATATACATGTGCCTAGCAAACTGTAGTAATGTTTTCAACATTTTTATGAATATATACTATAAGGGCTTGCCAAATAGCTCATCAGATTAAAGCACCTGTGAGCAGGCAAAGGGGTCAAGGGATTCCATCCCCATCCCTGGGCCTGCCTTGCTGGCCTTGCCCCCAGGGAGCACTGAGAGGGCAGTTGAGACTGGTTGTGGTGGCACACCTGTAATCCCAGCTCTTAGGAAGCTGTAAACAGACACATTGCTATGAGTCCAATTTAGTAGTGAGACCCTGAACACCCTGTAGACCCTTCCATGAAAGAAAGAAAGAAAGAAAGAAAGAAAGAAAGAAAGAAAGAAAGAAAGAAAGAAAAAATATACATCGTTCTGTGTAACTCAATGATTTTCCAGTGATTTTTAAAGCAACAAAATGGCTGTGGAACTTGGAGTCATTTATCCAAAGAAACAAAAGATGTATATTTTAGAGACAATTCAATGGTTACCTCCTATTTAGGGTTACTTTCAGGTCTGTAATTGAGGAATTGTTATTTCAGATATAGAGATCATAATACATAAGGCACAAAAGGGAAATAAGATCCTAATTAACGTAGGCTGGTTGCTATCAATGAGTGAAACTTAAATTCTTTTGTAAGTTAAAAGAACTTAGAAAGATTGTGCTGTAGGAGGAGGTCTCGGAACAGATGCATTGGGCCTTGAGAATCACAGAAAATTATATAAAAAAAATGATGGAATGTGTTAAAGATGCTCCCTGGAGAAAAAGAGTGCAGGCTCGATGGAGGATAGATTCTTAAAGGTGAAAACTCCTTGGATAAAGCCTTCTCAGCCATGAGACACTGCAAAATGCTTGGAGTGACGAGACCTCACAGGGACCTTGGGGAAATGGTTGGAAGGATCTGATAGAAATAAATGAGAGAAAAGGAAAGGAAAAGAGTCAAATCTAGACAAGAGGGAGTATGGTGTTCCTGTTTATATAAATGAGATGAGAAAATACAGTGGCACCTTGGTTTGCAAATTTATCTTTTTTTATTTTAGAATTTTTTATTTTATTTTATTTTTTCTTGTTTCAGAACTTTTGTTTGTTTATTCACTCATTTTTATGGCTGGCTCAGCCCGTCCCGAGGACCAGGGCTGGCACAGCATGCGGTGCCTGGGAATCGAACCGTGGTCCCTACAGCCGCCAGACCCCTGCAAATTTATTTATTTCATGATTGTGGGGAAGATAGGGGTATTTAGGTTTGGGGAAGAGGGCCACGGTTGAGTGCATTATCTGAGGTGATGTATGAGAGTAGAAGCACATTTTTTTTTTCCAAATGCTTTTGTTTGTGAACCAGATTGTTTGCAAGCAGAAGCACTGGTGAATCCAGATACCACAGTATTACAAATAGAATTCTGTTATAATGAAAGATGCTACATTTGTGGTTGGAAATTTAAATAAATACACATTTTAAGATAATTGAGTGAGAAGCAGGGTAAGAGGTCAAACCTGAAAGCTGAAGATGTGTATTAGACAGTAGATAATGATAGGAAGGTTAATTGAATCCGGTGGGAGTGGTTAAATATGTGTGTGTGTGTGTGTGTGTGTGTGTGTGAGAGAGAGAGAGAGAGAGAGAGAGAGAGAGAGAGAGAGAGAGAGAGAGAGAGAGAGAGAGAGAGAGAAGTGAAGAAAAGTAAATCAGGAACAGAGATTTAGGAAACCTCATTGATAGCATGTAGAAAAATAGAAGACATTGCAAAAGACACCAGAGGAAGGAAGGGCCAGACCTTGGGGATTAAGAGTTAGGACCTGAGGCAGCACTGATGAGCATATGGGATATGTAACATTTGTTTTTGTTTTCGAACAGAAGATGTCACTGTAAAGTCGTATTTTTTCTAAATCCCAACCTCAGGATTCAGGTGGAACTGCAGGATTGGCACTTGGTGACAGACAAGTGAGTGTAGGGTTGCAGTTAGGGGAATTGTCTAAAAGGTTCACCTGGAGGGGGGAGCCTAAAGACAAAATGCTTTCCAAAGAAGCGGATGGACTCCAGTGTCAAATGCTAGAGTTCAGTGAAAACTCAAAGCCTGAAGGAGAGGCGCTGCCTTGATGGGAGGGATGTTTTCCATGTCTTGCAACTGAAAACATTTGAGCACAATGTGGAAACAGGAGATTAATTATAGGGAACATAATCATAGGGACTCTAAGTAGGTAGAAAATGGCCGAATTACAAATGGGAGACTCAAAGATTTGGCAGCAAACAAGAGATAGCCTAAAGAGGAGTTGGGAAATGCATCAACAGTGTCAAGAAAAATTTCACTGTAAAAGGTTTTCTTTGAATAAAAAAGGTGACTAATTAGCCTTTATTAACTATCCTGAGAAGTTCTATTTTGTCAAGAAATACATTTTAAATAAATCAGTTGTACATTGAGGTTTTAGAGTTTCTAATGTTTTGTTTTCAAGTCTAAATAAGAATGTTAACTGCCGCAGGACAGTTCGTTCCTCCATGTTTCATTCAGGGAAATATTTTCTTACTAACAGCGTCATTAGCCCATGCATCTAACCGTTCTTCAGAGTGTGTCTCAATTTTCACCATTCTGAGCGAGGGCCCCTGCTACCTTCTGCTCTCACTGAGCCACTCACATTTTTACTAAGTGAATTTCATCTTACCAGCTTTAACTAATATCTCAAATTTAAGCAGAGTGTAATGTGAGCCGACCCAAAGCCACATCATGCCACAGTTCCCTTATACTTGTTACATATTTTTTTTTTTTTACTTGTTACATATTTAAATCGTGCTTTCAGTACTTCTTCACTTCATTCTACAAGTTGTTAATCACAATAGTCATTATCATGTTTTGAGATGTGTTCCTACAGACTCAATGCTACCTATCATCTATTGCTAAAGATCAATATTAGAGTTAGAAGAGCAGTGTTCAGTTATGGGTCAGTGGGACCATTTAAGTGGCTGACACTTCATTCCAATCAGCTTTGTTGTTTTGTTAGAACTGCATCTCATTTGGTCATCACTGTACTGCAAGAAGTGAACTTATTTGGCCTGATTTGTTTGACTCTGATGTGTCTGGCTCCACTGTGATAGCTGATGGATATAAAAATATATGGGTGTGTATGCTGTCTCTCTTTCCGACAACATTTTCTGTGGCCTTCCTGATGTTTAAAGTCAAAGAAGGGATTCATCTTTTGGTTATGAATATTAGTAGCCCAAAGAAAGCAGGTCATAAATCCCATTTTCATTTTTTATTAAAATCACAGTATGTCAGGGTATAATTTTTTCTTTTTCTTATACAGAATAATTTATGCAATGACCTTGGACTATGTTCTTTTCCTAATCTGAAAAGTTGAATCAGTATATTAATGATTTCTGCAGCTCCACTTTTTTTTCCCTAATAGAAAACCTTAAAAAGCTAAGCTTTTAGCTGAATGCTCATTGATGTAAAGGATAATGCTGGTGAGTTTTAGAGGAAAAAGCAGAGCCTAGAACACAACATTTTAAAAATGAACCCATATCAGCAAGTTACACAGACAAAAAAGTATATCTTTTAAGAACCTACTATCTCTAGACTGAATATCCTGTTGGTACAGCCTCATGTGCTATCTTGAGCTTTTCTTGTTCTAGTTCTAGTCATATGTATATCAGATGAAAGACAATGTATGAAAAAAACTAAAATAGTGAAATCTAGTAGTATGAGACAATAATTTCAATCTTTTTTCCAAAATAAAGTTTCATCATGGTTAATAAATTCTTTTTTCCTAATCCTACCCATTTATTGATAGACTGAACCAAGATAGTTTGAAAAGGTAATGAGAAGAGGCAGGAGTTATTTTGGCTGAGATTATGGCTGAGAACAACTGCAAGTGATAGCTAGCACGGTCCTCCACAGAGCATAGTGGGCATCCCTGGTTCAGTTCAGAGTTCCACCTCACGCTGTCCATCCTCTGCTTGTTTTGTGCTGATCACATCTATGTATCCTACCTCAAACTCAAATTAACCTGTAAGCTTGCTTTCCCTTCAAATCCTAGACAACTGACTTCTATTAGACAGAAGCCATAATATATAAAATGAATATAACTAAGAATTAGATGACATAATTACAGACAAAGTTTATATGTATTAGCTATAGTGTTTTTAAATTTATGAATCAAAGCATTAGTAAACTGTGAAACTACTTTGGTAGTTAAGACCTTCATTTTTATTTTTCAACAAAATGAAGAAGACAGTAAAAGGTAACTTTTAAGAACACTTCTCAATTATAAGTATGCATAATGTGTACACTGTGATGTGAAATTCTGGCTGTTATATAATGCCCAAAAGACTTCAGTGTTCTAGTGTTCTACATAGGATACATTGATATGAATAAGCAGTAGCTGAAATGTACAGACAATACTAAGGAAATGTGAAATGGATTAGCCACTTTCAGATAACTTATATTTTTTATAAAATTAAAGATATACTTACTATATGGACCAGCAATTCTACTCCTAAATTCTCATGCAAGATAGAGTTGAAAGTACGGCTTCAAAACTACGTTTACTTGAATTTTTAAATAATTGTTGTATTCATAACAGACAAATACAACACAAATATCTACCAACTGATGTATTTTTAGGCGGTTTCTAGCAGATCCATAAATATGCTCTATATTTAATTAAAATACACAGCTATATATATTTCTCAGTAGCCTGCAAAATATAAAAATTTCAACATTAGCGTGTATAAAGTATCTCTCAAAAGCTAAATTTATAAGCCCAAAGAGAAAAACAGCAGCAACTATAACATGGTTTCATCGTGTTTTTTTTTTTTTTTTTTCAAATGCCTGGATTGGTCAGATATATATTTTCTGATGATTATAATACTGTCAATCTTAACAATTCTTTTTTTTAATGTATTTAGTACAGGGTCTATAGGGTCTCACTACATAGATTGGACTCATAGTGATCCTCCTGCTTTCAGCCTCCCAAGTGCTCAGATTACAGGCACCAACCACCAGGCCCAGTCTAACCTTAGTAATTCTTTATGTAAAATATAAGTATTATGGTATAGATTATTTTAACTTCTCCTCTTTAGTAGGTGTGTTTTCCAAAGTCATACACCAACAACTGTACCCCCACCAAAAAAACAAACAAACAAAAAAACCTTTCTTGGAATGATATTGTGGGTTTCTTTTGATTTGTGGGGAAAAAAAGCTGTCCTGGAAAATATGAGCCAATTTAAAAATTATTCTTCTTGAGAGAAAATATTATAAAATAGATTTTTCTATGACAGTGAGTTCAAAGGGTAATTTTCTATCTATTGATCTTTTCAAGAAAGAATTTCTTTGTGATTATTTCCCCCTTTTCTCACAGAAAATTACTTCCGCCTCTTCCTTAAAGAGTTCCTCTGAGTCTATCTATCTTCCACCTCCTCCTTTTCATGTAACCTCTTATTTCATTAGAATTGGAATAGCTGACTAAGCAGTAAATATTCTTTAACAAACCAGGGCCACCAGGGAAGACCAGATTGTACTGTGAGCTGCATATTCAAATAAGTGGCTAAAATAGCTTTTTCTTCCTCCTTGAAAGTGAAAATTCCTACGAAGACTGTTGATGGCTTGCCAAAAGTCCGGGTATAATGAGATGATGTATCTTCATATGTGACAATTTTTCTGTCTTGAAGGGTGAAAATGTGTGTGCGTGTGTGAGCATTTAATTTTTCCTTTCTGTGATCTTTGCTGTGGAGTCTAAAGTGTGTGGACTGACTTTGACTGTGAGGATGACTGTGGCACTTCTTCTGGCAATCATAGGGGGCTGAGCTATAACTTGGGGCGCAGCACCTGGCTCACAAGTACAAAGTCCTGAGTTCGATTCCTGGTACCAAAAAAAGAAAATGATATCATAAGAATGATGTCTAAAGGTACTAGTGAGAGAGACTTGGGATTATTTTATGCATGAAAGGTACTAGTGAGAGAGACTTGGGATTATTTTATGTATGATAGCTTATTTTTTCAACATCTTTGTATCAAATTTTCATGTGGATGTGTGTATAAATATGTATATCCAAAAATTCTCAATGTAAATTATATTTTTTTAAAAAAGAAATTACATTTCTTCTCTTTTATCACCTGCATTAAGATATGAAGCACTGCACAGGAAAGTTGTAAAATGATTTGCCAATGCACACAGATATTGTGAAATTATTAAATAGGGCTAATTAACATATCTATCTCCTCATTTCCTCATCTTTTTTTCCAGTTAATATTTCAGATCTACTGGCTTAGCAATTTTAAACTATACAAAACCTTTTCCTTTACAAAAAAGAGAAACTATTTCATATAAGAACAAGCATATCAAAGGATTTATATGCATTTTCAGTTGCACGGACAGTCTTGATCAGCCTAGGCTGAAGACGAGAGAGTCCATTACACAGGGATTATTTTTTGCTACTGCAGAATAAAGATTCTAACATAGAATTCAATAGTTTCAAGACCGAAATTACAGCCTTGTATCAATAACCCCTATCAATAACCATAATTATTTGGCTATTCAATTATCAATAACCAGATTACCTCTTATGTGGTGTGATACAGTGTAGGATGCTAAAGGTAAGAAACTTAAGTGAATGTTTCTTGATGTTCCCTAGTATTTTCAGGGAGCATGAAAAGCACCGTTGGTAAATTGTGAGAAAATTATTACTAACGATGCAGAAATCTATATCTGAGTAAAGACCATGGATGTCAGTGGACTGGTGAGTGGAGCAGGAGAGGGGACCTTCAGCGCAGCAGGCCCCTGCCCTGTCCCAGTGGTCTCGCGTGGCCCCTAACTTGTCTGAGAGGCCACCCAACAGGTGAGCACAGAGGTCCTCAGTCCACTCGGTCACGGTAGAGTTAAACTTGAGCTGGAGCACTGACATTTGAGCCTGACCTGCGTTAGCGTTGGTTTCAAGGAGCCTGACACATCCTGGCCGAACTGGGAGAGACATGCACGCCGCTGCGCTGCTACTGCCCAATGCCTCTTACTCTCTTCTTCCTTCCATTGCTTTATCTCTCACAGTCTTCCCAAAATAACTCAAGGATATTGAAAACTAAACTTTTAAAATACATGGTTTAGGGCCAGGGGGATTGCTTAGTGGAATAAGTGCTTGCTTGGCAAGCACAAGGTCCGGAGTACAATCCTTGGTACCACCAAAATCAATCAATCAACCAATCAAAATAAAAAATACATGCTTTACAAACTTCCTTAAACATGTATATACTCTGAATATAGGCATGCTTAGGCAACCGTAGGGACTAAAGTTTGACCCCCAGCACCACATGCTGTACCAGCCCCATCCCCAGGGCAGAATCATTTATTGTATGCAAATGTAAGTTATTGATTAAAATATTTGGGTCATGCTTTTAATATATTTTGAATAAGAATCATGTTCATCTAGGCATTTTTACTTGTAAAAATTTTACTCTGTGAAATCGTGTTTTTACACCTGTGTCCCATCTGACCCCCTCTCAGTTGCCAGCACAGATAAGTATCCTGTAGCATTAGTTTTCTAGGTTTCTTGTGAGCATTGACACAGAGAAACACAAGCACATTTGAATAGGACTGTATCTCACTACTGTTTGAAACTGTACAAGTCAATGCTTATTAGAGAAACAGATTGAATGCCATATATATGTTAACACAGGTGGACCCATAAGGTTGGAACAGAAAAATCCAGCATTCTCTCCCCACTTGCTTCCATTTTTCTGTGTATATTAATTCTAGTTTCATAAGGAGAGTTTTCCAATCAAATCAGAGCAGTGATTCACACTTACTCATAAGCTACCTTTCTTTATTTTTTTAATATTTATTTATTCATTTGGTGCAGGGGCTCACTGTGCAGCTCGGCCTCGTAATGATCCTCCTGTTCAGCCTGCCCAGTGCTGGGATTACAGGTGTGACCGTCATACTCGGCACAGTGTGTGGCGCCAGGATTTAAGCTCAGGTCCTTGTGCTTGCCACGCAGGTGCTAGGATGGCAAAGCGATCTCCCCAGCCCTAGAAACTGGCCGTCTGTAGTGTTAGTTACTTACGATCAACAGCAGCCCAAAGTTCTAAATGAAAACGTCCAGAAATAAACAGTTCATAAGTTATAAATTAAGTATCATTCTCAGTAGAGGGAGGAAATTTTGTACTTTCTTATTGTCAGTACTGAAATGTAAATTATCCCTTTGCTGTGTGTACCACTCATTCATGAGTCACTTAGAAGCCATCTCAGGTATCAAACACTGTCATAATATCATTGCTTATGTTCAAATAACCCTTATTTTACTCAATAATAGACACAAAATACAGGGACAGAGACACAGGTAATCAGATATGTCAAAGAGAAGCCATAATGCGCACCCTGGTGCTGGCAAACCTTCGGCACCTATCCTGTAGCCAGCTGTTATCCCTGAAAGCCCTGGACAGTTTGCCAGCACTGGGCTACCCTGTAGTGAAAAAGTGAAAGCTTTCCATGTAATTAGGAAGAAAAATAATCAAACATTGAGTTGTCTCACCGTTTATTCCTGGTAAGAATGAATTTTTATCTAAATAGTTCTGAAGAAGAAAGAAAAAAAAAGTTCATGCTAGTATTCTGTCATAATCAGAAAAAAATTATGGCCACAAAATGTGATAAAAGATGTCACAACTCTCTTTATCCTTGCAATGGGATCCTATCCTTTCATGTTGTCATAAGAAGGATAGGTACCGGCCGGGCATGGTGGCTCATGCCTGTAATCCCAGCACTCGGGAGGCTGAGGCAGGAGGATTGGTGCGAGTTCGAGACCAGCTTGGGCTACAAAAGTGAGCTCAAGGCCAGCCTCAACTGCATAGTGAGACCCTGTCTCAAAAAGACAAAAAAAAAAAAAAAAAAAAAAAAAGAAGGATAGGTACCTTTGAAATGATTGAGAGAAGGGGGAAGTAAGATAAGAGATTGAGGGACAGCAAGGCACATTCATATAATATTTTAAAGTTATTTAATTAGTGCATGTTTGCCATTCATTAAGATCACATTCATCATAGAAAATTTTTATCTCTACACTATGCTTATTACTGATCTATTGTATTATTATTGCTAATCTTTCACTCTGTCTAATTTATGGTTTAATGATTACCACAGATGATATGTATAGGGAAAAAATACACTATATTGAGGATGCAGAAATATGTCTGGTCTCAGACCTTCTCCATGGAGTGTGGAACATAATCTTTGTGACAAGAGGGTGTTAGGGTTTGTGTCTAGCTGTCCCTGTCAAAGCCTCATGCAGTCATGGTGGGGTGGGGGTATTTCTAGTTTGAGATTAATTCATGATCCACTGGGATTATGGGTCTTAGTACTGCTGGGATCATGGGTGTGAGTGCTGCATCCAGCAGGAGAGGAACGCCTAAATGTAAAGTAAGTGGATCTGAGTGACAGACTTTCTCTCTGTTGCCATTGTTGCTATTACCCCTTCATTTGCTCTCTCTGCTCTTTGCCACTGCCATGAAAGCTTGCTCTCTGCCATGTGCCACTCTGCCTTAGAGCCAGCTGAGTATGGACTGAAACCTGCAGTAACTGTGTATGAATTTACCTTTCCTTCCTGCATTTTGGATGCCAGGTATTTGTCTCATCAACAAGAGAAGAGTGACTGAGATAGGGGAAAGATTGTATATATGGATATATTTAATTTCTTTTTAGCAGCATAGTATGCCGCTATGTGATTGTTTGTTCCCTATCTTATGAATACTTTTTTACAGCATATCATAGGTACAATCTAAATTTTTGAAATATATTTACAAAAATGTAATATATGTGAATACATGAACTTTAAATAGTGATAAACATCATCAAATTCCTTTCATAGCAGTTATATCATTTTACGTGTTCTCTAGTAGTATAAAGAAGAAAATTGCTTAAATGGCCTATTCTATAATTACATAATATGTTGAATAGAATATAAAGTTTATATTTCAACCATTTAAAGTTAGGGATTATTTTTAAATTATGGGTTTGGGAAGTTTTTTTTTTTTTTTTCACGTAATCAGGATTATCTCAAATGACTCTCATAGGCTAGGCCAGTGCCTAAGCAGATGCTTTACACTGTTGAACTATCTTGCCTGCCCCATAAATAGCTTTTTAAATATGAATTTATTTTGAGACATGAGACTGCTAAATTTCCTAGGCTGACCTTCAGCTTGTGCTCTTCTTGGTTCATCCTTCTAGATAGATGGAATTATAGGTGTTCACCACCACACCTAGTGGAAGTCACTTTTTAAAATCTTAGCTTATTAATCTCTAAATTAAAGTTAATAACAATCTTATAAATCTATGAGAATTAAGAAAGATCATATGAAAAGTCAAAATTTTGAGTACTGTACCTATGATCACATTAATGTCAAATAAATAGAAACAGTTGCCATACTGCCTAATTTTCAAACGGCTATGTGTATTACACTTTTTCTCCTTATTCAAGAACTACTGAGTATAAAGCTTTTTTACTTCTATTAGGTATAATAGTAGCATATGTGATATATAGATAAGTAATATTTAATAACTAATAGCTATGAATTATTAGTAGCATATGCTTCATATATTATCAAGTACATAAATGTAAAAATAATTGTAAGAAATTTTAACACTGATAGCTATTAACAACAGTCATGTTTTGATGCATAGAAGCTATTAAAGCAGTGGTAAATTACTCAGCAGATGGAAGAAACTTGGAACTGGTGCTGGGAAATCGAATAAGCAGAAGCAAGTTGACTCGCAATACAGATCTTTAGAAGGAATTTCTCTAATAGATCAAGAGAGGAAGCGAAATCCAAGTGAACCATCTGGCTGAGCGGTAAGCGGATCGTTAGTCAAAGCAACCTACACATGAAATGCCGCATAAATACACTGAGTACTGATCTCAGCTCGTGTATCAGACCTATGCTGAAAGGTGAGAAAAGGTGTGACCCGAGACCTTGTTGAAAGCACAAGTTCAAAGAACAGTACTAAAAACGGAAAGAATAGCAATATATACAAATCATTTGGAAATACAGAGATAGTTCCAGATTACACAGTTAAACGGGTTGGAAGTGGAATTCAAATGAAGGGAAGTTTTCCACTAAGAAAAGTACCCTTCTTGTCAGCAGGTTTAAAGCAGTATTAATGGAATTTTTGAGTTACATATCTATATTTTGAAGAAAAAAGTAAACTGAAATAAAAAAGAAAGAATTCAAAACATTTTGTGTGGGGTAGGGCGATAGCTCAGTGGCGTAAGTGCCTGCTTGGTTAGTGCGAAATCCACACTTCAATCCCCAGCACCACAAAAACAAAGAAGAAAACAAAAAAACTATTCAGGCACCAATAGAGAAAGAAGAATGTGCGCTTCCTTTAAATAAGATTTGAAGTGAAATCAGCCTTTTTACAACTTGCTAGAGTACTTTCCCATGAAGATTAAGATATTTAATTGCTGGGCCAGGTGGCGCAGGCCCGTCATCTTAGCATTCCGGGGAATGGGACAAGAAGGTCTCAAGGAGCCTCCTACCTGGACAGCTGAGCAGTTTGGTGAGATCTTATCTTGGAATACAAAATAAAAAATAATCACTAAGGATATTGCTTAGTAAGAAGGTCCTAGTTTCCATCACTGGTCCATACACACACACACACACACACACACACACACACACACACACATACACTATCAAGCTAGACTCTTGTTTTCTGGACTTTATTAATATATGTTGGTAGCATGCATTCCTTGTGGTGAGCTGGCCCATGACATGACCTATCTCAATTCCCTCTTGCACCCCCCCCTCTTTCGTCCCCC
>PVJA010051132.1:0-12964 GCA_004027025.1 Myocastor coypus | reverse complement strand
AGGACAAATGACAAGAAAACAAGATAGGAAAGCAAGAAAGTGACGCCATAAATGGACTTTTCAATTTATAAAAACAACCTGACAGGAACAACACAAGCGATGCTTTCAATGGCGTGAAAGATGCAAACGACCAGCCAGCGTTTTCTTTCTTCTCCCAGGAGAGAATGAAGACACCCAGGCGGTAATGAGCTTGTAATCCCCAAAAGCAACAGGTGCGAGTTAGAACCTAGCGGGACAAATTCTTTGTTTGGATTTTTGAGACAAAGTCTTGCTGGCCTTGAAGTCACTATCTAGCCCATAGGGGCCTCAAAATCACAGTGATCCTCCTACCTCAGCCTTCTGAGTGTTGGGATCACAGTCGTGCACCACCACCCCTGGCTGGAAACTAGAAAAAATTTAAATTAATATGTTCTCAACTCACTAATGTGGGTGAATTTGTAAAATCAAATCCCTGTCACAAATTATATCATTTAAAAGATGGATCAATGGCATCGTGAGCAAGATAGAGAAAGCAATATCCAAGGTCGTTACAGGCAGCCTTGCACACTCAAGGCTTGCACACTCATGGATTCAACCAACCATGAATTGAAAATACTCAGTAGAGCAGAAGCTCCTTTAATAATATTGATGCAGGTAGCATTTGTGCTGTATTGATCACCTACGGTTGGTTCGAAGCCCACAATAGGATACATGTAAGTTTATGTATGTACCTGTCTCAGTCACTCTTCTCTTGTTGCTGGGGCAAACACCCGACACCCAAAATGAAGGAAGGAAAGGTTTATTTATCTCCCAGTTACTGGAGGTTTCAGTCCACACTTGGCTGGTGACTGGCACATGGCAGAGCAGCAGTTCATGGTGAGGGAACAACAGTTGCAATGAGGCAACAGAGAGTCTGTCTCTCTGTCTCACTTACATTAATTACATTCAGGCTCTTGGCCCAAGCTATGCACCTCAGGCTCCACCCATAATCCCAGCAGTACTCAGACCCATAGTCTTGTCAGTACTAAGACCTGTAGCCTCAGTGGATAATGAGTTCATCTCAAACTCTGGAAGTCCCAGTCCCATGATGTATGAGGCCAGGCATGGTGACACATGCCTGTAATCCCAGCTCCTGGGAGGCTGAAGCAGGAGGTTCGGTGTGAGTTCGAGACCAGTCCAGGCTACAAAAGTGAGGTCAAGGCCAGCCTAAACTGTGTAGTGAGATCCTGTCTCAAAAAAAAAAAAAGTGATATGAGCACCTGTGGAGTTGGGGGTCACTTGAATCCCAGACTCAGCGTCCCCCACGGATGCCAGGGCCGACCACAGCTCGGCTGTGCATCCCCTCCTCCTCGCTCCTGGGGAGAGCCTTCCTCCGGACTTCACAGAGCCCCCCTCTCCCTCCGGGGTTTCCTTCTTGCCTTGTGCAATCCTGGCGCACAGTGCCTCACTCCACAAGCAAGTGTTGAGCTGATAAACTCTGGATCCTGGCTGCTGGGTTTAGAATGCGTTGATGGACACCACATAAGGAACAGACATAGTTGGAGACGAGAGCCGGTCATGAAACTGGACGCTCACGTGGACCCATCGGGGCAAAGGCTGAGAGAAACGGGGCGAGAAGGGGGAAAGATGTCTCCTCACCTGGGGGGAAGAGTCAAGGGAAATACCGCCTGCTGGGGCAGCACAGAAAAGCTCCAGAGTATTGTTTAAAGCTACAGTGGTAGCTAAGAGGAAAACTAAAAAGGCAATGCACAAGCAGAAAATAAGGAAGAGGTGAGAAAAGGAAATTCGCCTATGTCCCGGCGGAGAAATTTCTAAAAATAGAAATTTTTAGAAATACTATTTCTAAAAACTCGTCAGCCACGGAGTGGATGTGAAATCAAATCATGCAGAATTCTGGTGCTAACAATCAGGACTAAAAGGAGAAAAGTAAATTCTGTCTCCAAGGCGAAAAAGACTGCGCTAGCTAGAGAAGAAGGAAACTTGGACTTTCTATTTGTATCTTTCCTACTGATTAAAAATTTGTTTGCACCACATGAAGGTCTTCTTCCCTCCCTCCCTCCCTCCCTCCCTCCTTCCTCTCCCTTTCCCTCCCTTCCTTCCTTCCTTCCTTTCTTCCTTCCTTCTTTCCTTCCCTCCTTCTTTTGTTTGTTTCTCTTTTTTTCTACTTTTTGAGACAGCCACTCTCAGTGTAGCTCAGGTTAGCTTGAACTCACTAAGTAGCCTAGGCTGGCCTGCAAAGCATAGAGAACTTCCCGTCTCTGCCTCTAATTCCAGTGCTGGAATTATAGGCATGCTTCACCATGCCCAGTTTGAGAAGGTACTGTTTTCATAAGTTAAAATATACTTACAAAAATTTACATGCAATTTAAAATTGAGATACACAACCCTTCAAGAGAGTTAAATACCCTCTTGGCTAGAGTCACCCTTGGCAGGATAATCCATAGCAATCTACAGGCCTAACATTCACTGATTCAGGGACCTGGAATTTGACTTAAGAAACTACTAAAGTCTCTTCTGGCAGTGCACTCTCTCCAGTTCTGACCCTGACCTTATAAGCAGAGCAGTGCCCTAGAACCTGTCCGCTGCCTGCATCTAACTCACATTATCAAGGGGACAGTCTGCTTTGGAAATAGTCTAGGGCTGGCATTTCCCATAAGGCCCGCTCTCTGCAGAGATCACCTTTCTTGTAGGATTTATTTATTTTTGTCTTTTTGAGACAAGGTCTCCCTACGCAGTTCAGACTAGCCTTAAGCTCACTTCTGTAGCCCAGGCTGGTCTCGAACTCACACTGATCCTCCTGCCTCAGCCTCCCAAGTGCTGGGATTACAGGTGTGCTTTCTTGTAGGATTTACATTGTGCATTTATATAAAGCACCGTACTTACAGGAAAGAAACAGCTCTGAGACAGAGATAAGGTGGCTACGACACAGTTTAGCTACAAACTGATGGCCAGACCTTAACCATGTTTCTGAGCCAAAGTACTGGTCTTCCCATTAAACTGGCTGCTTCTAACGTCTTTTAAAAGCCAATGGGATGGCCAGCAAGATAGCTCAGTGTACTAAGCACCGGCTCAGGCAAGAGCAGGGACCAGGGTTTGATCCCTAGCACCACATGCCATACCGCCCGCCCCTAGGCGTGCTGAGTGGGCCACTGAGACTAGGTGTGGTGAGGCACACCTGTAATCCCAGCACTGGGGAGGCTGAAAACAGGAGGCTCACTACAAGTCTGAGCTCACAAATTAAAAAACAAAAATAAACAAGACCCAGATCTCAGGGTGTCAGAAGGCTCCAAGGTGTGCAGTCACCCCAAAAGTCCATCACTAGAACATTTAAGTGGAATCTTAAAAAGAAGGACGGAGGGAACTGGTAGACCTTCTGCCAAGTGAAGCAGCCCAGGCCCAGGAAGACAGATCCTGCATGGCCTCAAGAATCAAACCTAAAATAATAAGACTCATGAAAACAAAGTGTAGCAGGGCATTTTCCAGGAGTTAGGATGGAAGAGCATCGGAAAGCATGACGTCTTGATTAAATTCGGGAACCTGACCCTTAGTACAGCATGGTGACCACACCTAAAGTCCAGATGCTCTGGCAGCGCTAGGGGTGGTACCTAGGGTCTCATGCACACGGGACAAGCACCATTGCTCTACAACTAAGCTCCATCCCCAGCCTTGGAAAAGTGTTCTCACCAGCAAGAAGGAGAAGGAGAAGAAAAGGGAAACAGAGAAAGAGAGAAAGGAGAAGCAGAGGGGGAGAAGGAGAAAGAGAAGGAGAGGAAGAAGATGAGGGAGAGAAGGAGGAGAAGGCAGGAAGGAGAAGTGAGGAGAGGAGGAATAGGAAGAGAGAAGAAATAAAAGTGCAGGGACGAGAAAAGTGTAACACTCCTTAGACTCCCTTTACAAGCAGTTTTCAAGCTTAGTATAAAATGCTAAACTTAGTATTAAAAAAAAAAACTAAGAGCAATGTTGAGCAGGAAGGTAGAAGTCACCCTCATGGACATAAATGCAAAACAAGAACAAATCCTGAACAAAATCTTGGCAATTTAATGAAATGAAAACATCACGACCAAGCTGTGCGTCTTTTAAGACTGAAAGGCTAGAACAACGTTAGAATAGACATTAGTGTATTTAATTAATAGGAGAAAAATTAATCTTGATCTGAACTGATGAAGAAAAGTGTTGTACAAATTTTGGTCCAGTGCCAAAAGAAACAACAAGAAGGCCTGATGAATGTAGCTTCAGAGGACTCACCGGGATTTCTCTTCCTCAGTGAGCCCAGAGCCTCAGAAGGCTCTTCTTTTTATTTAGCATTAAAAAAAATGGCTAAGGAATATGTCACTACTTTAGTAGACAGCATATTCTAGACACATAGCACACGCAAATGCTTCTAAACACGTAGCTCACGCAAATGCTAACAAACAGTACTTCAAGCAGGGGAGGAGGCAACCATTGGTGTCACCTAGCAGATAAACAAAGAACAGGGCATCATGGGAAGAGCCGCCATCTGCAACCTTGAGCCCCAGCTTTCCGGCAATCTCAGGCAACAGAAGGCAGGCCTCCCTGGGCTCTGTCTATAACTCACCACTTCTAGGGACACCAACTGGCCTTCAATGTTGTTACTACAATCCCCCTCTTTTGTTTATGCTGAAAGTTCTTGAAGCATTAGCACAAGAGCTGTAGATTTTTGGTCTGTAGTTTGTTATTGGGCCTGTCCTCGTCACCAGGCTAGGTAGGATATACAAATAGCACAAAAACAGCATACATAAATCACTATTACACTTCCACTAAACCATGAAATAGCATGAAAAGGATTAAGGCTTTTAATGCCATTAGAGATACCTTGTAACAGATCAGTGCCAGACAATTGTTTTACAAAAGTATTATCAATATGTTGTTGAAGAGATAGGATCTCAGCAGTAATATTACCATGATACAATAAATGTCTTTTTACATTTTCCCATGGGAAATGAGTTTGATTCCATGGACTGGGAGTTACACAGAATAAGTAGTATTCTAATCACATTTTTTTTTTTTTTTTTTTTTTTTTGTCTTTTTGAGACAGGGTCTCGCTGTGCAGTTCAGGCTGGCCTTGAGCTCACTTTTGTAGCCCAGGCTGGTCTCAAACTCGCACCAATCCTCCTGCCTCAGCCACCCGAGTGCTGGGATTACAGGCATGTGCCACCACGCCCTGCTACTAATCACATTTTAAATGAAATTGGTGTTGTAGATTGACAATTTGATCTCCTAGCATAACAACAGCATGTTCTAAATCATTTATCTTATCATTTAACTCAGAGTCTATGTGTCTTTGAGAAGTCCATAATGGTTCTGAGTCCTTGTGCCACTGCTCCACAAAATGAACAGTTTGTACACCTTGGTTCAATGCTACTCCGATCCGACTGCAGCAGCTGTAGCTGTGACAGCTATTAGTCCTAGGATTATGGCTGTCACAAATTCAATCATTCTTTTTGTTCTCTTCTTTAACACCTCCAGCAAATGTTGGAACAGCATCATGGAAGGGGAGTCTTGCCATGGGCATTGTAGTTGTACAGGAGGCCAGATTTCGGTCCTTGCCCTGAGAATATAGATGCTATTTCTAGAAAAATCCAGGCTACTAGAAGAGTTTAGACACTATATAAAGAACAATGATGACATGTAATGCTATAGTTAGAAGGATTCCAATAACTAGGTCCTACAAGCAATAGGTAAGGGAGGCGAACACATGTCTGAGTAAAATGAGCTGAGTTCTCTTTTAAATTTTAGATGTAAATTATGGCAGGGTTGATTCCTCCGTATGTAACCTTTCCAGGCTGACATATGATTTAGTGAGGTAACTAACTTCCAAAAATGATGTTGAACTAGTCCCCCAGAAACATGAGGGACACTGGGGGACATTCTTCCTCCATGCCACAGTATTGTTTCATTGGCATTTTTAGTGCTAGTATAAATTTCATCGCTGCCATTTCATTTCTATCTTAACTCCCTTCTGCCATCCGGGCCAAGCCATAAAGGCTCCAATCTATGACGCTTCCACTGGAAGTATTAACTAACACCCGCGCTGCTCCTCCTCTACAGACTTTCTAATGTACCCAATCACTGAGATAAGCAACATTGGTATTCTGGCAGGGTGGCAGATCTGGCGGCGGAAACACTCCATCAGCATCTATGCCTTTAAATTTTTTTCCTTGGAGAAGAAAAAGTCCCTCTTTTCCTCCCTTAACCCCAGCATTATTATTTAGTATAGATAACCAGACTCTTGTACTTGCTTTTAAGCAATGAGCTCCATTCCCAATACAAATAGGCCAGCCTTCTGCTCCAATCTCATAAAATGGAATTTTGGTTCCTTCTTCTGCTGGCACTGCTGGGTATAGTAGCATGCCACCAGTGAACTCCTCCACTGAGTGGTGGATTTGGAATGTAGGCCCAATAACTAAAGTTTCCTTCAACACTTACCGGAAGTGACAACAAAGCTACCATAGCAAGAAATAAGTTGGTGCTATTTTTCTCCTGATGTGTTCTTTCAAGCATCCTCTCACCTTCTTGTGTGAATTTTTTTATTTGTCCCCAGGTAGGTAATGGGGCTTGTTGAGTTCTAGGAAGAGGCCACTTCAGTGATGTTCTATTTAAGGCGAGTCTTTTCATTTCATCAATTGGGGGATTTATATCAGGATGTTTATGCTTACTCATTTTCTGGGTTTTATTCTTCGAGCTGGCACCCAAATTACTTCTCCAGTATCTGTAATGACACAAGCAAAACCTCTTCCCCATCTCTGGATAACTCCTGGAACCCACTGATCAGTATCATTTAGAAAGAAAACAGGCTGTTGCAAAGGAACACTCACTTCCTTTGTCCAGTGATGGTCTGCAGCAGAAGATCCATCTGGCAGCCAACTTAAAAAATTTAATGTAAATAAAGCTTTTTGTACTATTAACCTAGGTGTATGTATTCCCATAGAAAAGCATCTGACAAAATTCAAAGCAGCATTCACGAGACAAAAACATTTCATTACAAAGTAGAAAGATAAAGGAGTGTTTGTTATATGATAAAGACTGTCTGCAAACTAACAAGAGTAAAACAGCTTTTTTTCACTTGTGAAATATGAGCATGTGTTCTTGAACAGCAGGCATAATAAAAGATTACACACTGTCCAGCACAGCGCCTTTGGGGAATCTAACTTGTGCATTTAGATTAAGCTTTTAAAAGCATAGAAATTCAGAAGAAATATAGATCAAATGTTCAGTATTTTCATATAAAGTATTTGACACAGAAAACTTCCAATTATCTATAGATTACTAGAATTAATAATAAAAAGCCTAGACACAAATCAATATATGAGTCATTTACATTTCTGTATATCAAAAGGGAAAAAGAAGTAAAGAAATGCAATTTTGCCAGGTGTGGTGGCACATGCCTGTAATCCCAGCACTCGGGAGGCTGAGGCAGGAGGATCAGTGTGAGTTTGAGACCAACCTGGGCTACAAAAGCGAGCTCAAGGCCAGCCTGAATTGCATAGCGAGACCCTGTCTCAAAAAGACAAAAAAAAAAAAAGAAATGCAATTTTTAGACCAGACATGGTGGCACATGCCTGTAATCCCAGCGTACAGGAGGCTGAGGCAGGAGGATCACTGTGAATTCTAGGGCAGCTTAGGTGATACAAATTAAGTTCAGGAACAAAAGAAGTGCAAGTTTTAAAAGTATTGTTTGCAGCTGGCCCACATCTATTAGAAATAGAGGCAGAAGGATCTTGAGCCCAGGAGTTCAAGACTAGTCTGCCAACATAGTCAGGATCCATCTCAAAAACACAAAATCATCTACAAAAGCAACAGCATGGGCTGGGGAGATAGTATAGTGGCATAAGCACCTGTCTGGGAAGCACAAGGTCCCTGTTTCAATCCCCAATACTTGGTGGTACATGCCTGTAATCCCAGCACTGGGGAGGCTGAGGCAGGAGGATCGGTGCGAGTTTGAGACCAGCCTGGGCTACAAAAGTGAGCTCAAGGCCAGCCTGAACTGCATAGTGAGACCCTGTCTTAAAAAAAGACAAAAAAAAAAAAAAAATCCCCAACACTGCAATAAATAAATAAATAAATAAATAAGCAAACAGACACACAATTTTTAAAAAATTAACCAGATAGATCCGTGGACTAAAGCACCTATATAGGCAGAACACAGTGGCTAGGATTCGATCCCTGATGTGCCATGCCAGCTCCACCCCTGGGGCACACTGAGATGGCAGTAGAGGGTGGGCATGGTAGTGCATGCCTATAATCCCAGCACTTTAGAAGGCTGAAAACAGGAGAATCACTATGAGTCCAATCTACATAGTGAGACCCTGTAGACCCTGTTCTAAACAGAAAACAAAACAAAACAAAAAAAGCAACAGCATAAGGCACCTTGAATAACTCTAACAAATGATATGCAAGACGCCTAAGGAGAAACACAACCTTGGTAAAAGGTATTAAATAAGATCTAAGGGCCCGGTGGGATGGCTCAGTGGTCTAAAGCGCCTGCTTGGGAAAGCTTGGGTAGCTTCAGTGACTGCGGTTCAATCCCCGGCACCACATGCTGCGCCAGCCCTGCCCTCGGGGCGGGCTGAGCCGGCCATAAAAATGAGTCAATAAACAAAGGTTCTGAAACAAGAATAAAAATAATAAATAAAAATTTAAAAAAAAATAAGATCTAATAAGCAGAATGACACAGTTTTTCTGTAACTAAGAATGTTGACTACCTTAACGATGTCAACTTCACTCTTACCTGAGTTACTCCATAGACTCAATACAATTCCAGTAAAAATCTCAGTAATACATTTTCTAAGATTTGACAAATTAATTCTAAAGAAAGCTAAGGGCCAAAATGCTGAGCCAAGGAAATGTTTTCAGCCGGAACTGACATGTTACAAGCAGCTGACCATGTGGGTTTAGTATAAGGATGAAAGACAAAGGAAATGAATGGGAAACGAGCTCAGAAGAGACCCACCTCTAAATCAGCACATGATACACATGACAGCGCCTGTACCTCAGGTCAAAGGGAGCTACACACAGAAGACAATGAAAGTGGACTCTTGTCCTGCCACTTGCAGAGCTCATTTTAGGTAGATCAGGAAATAACACAGTAAAATCAAAACTTCAAGACGCTTAGAGGAAAAAAAAATAATATTCTAATGATCTATTGGTAGGGAAAGATTTTTCAGTCAATATAAGCAAGAAAAACATAAACACAAAGAAAAAAGATTAAAGTTGGCTAACATGAAGGACTTTTGTTTACCACAAACACAGTAAAGAAAGTGAAAAGATAAACCTCAGCCTAAAATGATATTTATAATATGAAACTAACAAAGAATAATTATCCAAAATAGGTAGAGAATTCCAAAGAATAAGAAAGGAAAAAAGAAGAAATATACAGAAGATACAAGCAGACATATCTGCGAAATCAACAGCCATTGTATGTATGAAGAAGACATACTCAACCTTATTATTAGGCACAGAACCACAAATTAAGATGATAACAAAATAGCTTCTAAAACACAGAAATGACAAAGTCAAGCATTGGCAAAGGTGGGGAGCCTCACATAGCCTCATACGGCGCTGCCAGGAGTGTAGGTTGCCTCCACACATTAGAAATAAATTTTGGCATTATTTTACGTGGCCAGTGCTGAAAACTGCTTGGTACCACTTCTAGTTTAGGTTCTTCGACTGTGTACCCCTTCATGTCAAAGGGCAGAAAACCCAAGTGTGACATTTCCAAACACCCACGTGGCAAGGGCTCTGGCATGACTAGGGTTTGGGCCAGGCAGCGCTTTCCCTGAGCCTTGACCTGGCGAAGAAGGGCTGGGCCGAGGTGCTCATTTTGTGGCTGGAGATTGTAATGGTGGCTTCCAAGTTGGAAAGGGTGGTTTCCAAGCAGAGATTTGGTGCTGGAGCCAGCAGGTCTAACCGTGGCTTCTTGATTTAGCTGAAATGGCTCCCTAATTGTACCTAAGGGCATGTGGCTTTGGAGTTAGAATTGTACTGGCACCTGTCCATTTCAAAACACAGCTTGCCTTTGGAGGGAGGAGCAGTGGCTCCCTTGGTGGCCCATCCCTTGGCGTGGCTTTGGGAAGATTCCTAGAAGTTCAGCCTACAGTCTACTTCTTCAACCCTCTCAGTAATTCTGTAAATGATCAATGTCCTATAATAAATCCCTTTCTCTTCAATAATTTAGGGTACATTCCATCCTTTGTGTCTTGACCAATACACCTCGCAGAACTGTACTTGAATATACAGCCTGCAATTACATTCCTACATATATGTCCTGAAGAAGCTTGGCTGTCGAAACCATCAAAATGCACAAGGATATTTAATGTAGAATTATTTGAAATTCTAATTGAAATTAGAATTATTGAAACTATTTGGCTGGAAACAGAGGGCCAGACAAATAGTTCAACAGATTAAAGCACCTGCTTAGGCAGAGCACAGCAGCTGGGGGTTCGATCCCCGGCAGGCCATGCTGGCCCCAACCCCGGGTTCCCTGAGACAGTGAATGAGACCGGGCATGGCGGTGTATGACTGTAATCCCAGCACTTGGGAGGCTGAACACAAGAGGACCACTATGAGTGATCTACATAGTGAGACCCTATAGACCCTATAGACCCTTACTAAAAATATACAAAAAAGACTAGAAACAATTCAATGTCTACTAAGAATGGAATATATTAGAAGCTGTAATATAATCAAAAGATTACTGGGGCCCGGCGGGATGGCTCTGTGGTCTAAAGCACCTGCTTGGGGAAGCTTGGGCAGCTTCAGGGACCGCGGTTCGATCCCCGGCACCACATGCTGCACCAGCCCCGCCCTCGGGTGGGTTGAGCCAGCCATAAAAATGAGTGAATAAACAAACAAAGGTTCTGAAACAAGAAAAAAAATAATAATAAATAAAATTTTAAAAAATTCTTAAAAAAAAAAAAAAAGAATACCATTATGAGGGTGAAGGACTTCCCACATCAATACAGGCAAATGCAAAGTAATGTTGAGTGAAAATCCTGCCCGATGGAATATATATAGTCTGACTTCATTTAGTCATGAGTCATTCAACAACAGAGCTATGGATGTTCTGAGAAATGTGTCCTTAGTTTCATCATTGTATAAACATGGCAGAGAATACATAGGCTAAACCAGCTATAATATTTTTAGGCCTCACAATCTCATGAGTCCACCACCCTATATGAGGTCTGTCATCAACCAAATGTCACAGTGCAGCATTTGATTGTATGTAAATTTAAAACTGAAACTTCTTTGGAGACGCATGGGTGAGTGATGAAACTGCCGAGAAAATGCAGGAATCAGTCGCGAGACAAATCGGAGTAATTGTTACCTCCTGTGGGACAGATAGGCATCATCAGAAAGGGATGCATAGGGGCCAGCGAAGTAGCTCAATGGACTGAAGTGCCTGCTTAGGCAACCTTCGGCAAGCACTGGGACCACAGTTCCACCTCTGGCACCACATGTCGTGCCAACCCTGCCCCCAAGGTTTGCTGAGCTGGCTGGCATCCAGGCATAGTGGGGCACACCTGTAATCCCAGTGCTGGGGAGGCTGTAATCAGGAGGATCACCATGAGTCTGAGCTGCATAGTGAGACCCCGCACAACAAACAGATTTAAAAAAAAAGAAGAAGAAGAAAAAGAAAAAAGAAAGGGATACATAGAAGCTTTCAAGAGTTTTCAAAGCAGGGGTTTCAGGCTAGTAACATATTCACTCAACTTTACATTTCTGTTAGCTAAATCTTTAGTGTATTATTTATAATTTATTTTTAACTAAATGTTAAAGAAAAATAAAGAATAAGAAGACAAGAAGAAAATGAAGTGTTAACAGAACAAGCCACAGAATTGAATTCTGTCCTAAAGATTTACCAGCACAAAAATGTACTAACACAAGTGTAAGGTTATTGTGGGAACACCACTTGAATAACAGGAGATTATAATACAAATAGGTCTAAGCTGGAGACAGAATGAAGTAAAATGCAGCTATAAAATATGCGAAGGATTCCTGTGTGTATTGCATAATCACCACTATGTGTTCAGTAACAGCTTTTATGAATGAATGAGAATAATAGGAAATATACAGCATAATTCTATTAATATAATGTCTATATACTCATACGAATGGCTTTCATTTGTAAAATGAAGCGCTGCAAGAATAAACTTGAGTGTTGGATAAAAGAAAGGAGGTGACAGTGACGAGGACAAGGAAGGAGGCGGCCTTGGTCTGACGACGTGCACAGGGGCAAGGATTGCCAGCTGCTTCTGTTTCTGAGGCATATCTGAAGTAGATGAAACTCACGGAGGTCGGATTTACATGCTTCCCTAGGATAAAGGGAATTTGAGATTAATGGTGGCACCCTTTTGAGACTTCCCATATAAATAGATGGCTGTCTCACTAGGGGTCAGCCATCTGCTCCCATCCACTAAGACTAAGACCACTAAAAGATTAAGACATAAGTAAGACTGTAGCTTATCCACCAGTGGCATCCACATGCCCATGCTACTACTGCATCAATATTAGCTAAGCAGCTATACTTTTTTTTTTTATTTTCAGAACTGGGGATTGAACTCAGGTCCTTGTGTTTGCCAGGCAAGTGCTTATTCTACTGTGCTATCTCCCAGTCCCCAGCAGCTGTATTTATCAGTCTCTGGTTGATCATGACTTTTTTCTGCTTTTGCTGTGGTGGTTGTTGATTCTCATTTGACCCATTTTGTAGCCACTTCATGACGTTGACCTCTAAAATTTTATCAGAGAAGTTGGCTCACTGACAACCCACTTTTTCAACCCTGCCTGGCTCTTAGAAGCTATCTCTCTCGATAAAATTTCCAGTTCTTGAAACAAACAAGCAAAAAGAATAGCCAGGCACAGCGGATACACACCTAAAACCCCAGCATACGGAGGCTGAGCTAGGAGATCACTATGAGTTCAAGTCCAGCCTGTGCTATCTAATGAGTTCAAAGCCAGTCTGAACTAC
>PVJA010051131.1:0-12974 GCA_004027025.1 Myocastor coypus | reverse complement strand
AAAAAAAAAAAAACAAAAAAAAAAAACTTAACCAGGTAAGGATAGGGAGATAGCTCAGTAGAATAAGTGCTTGCCTAGCAAGTGCAAGGGCCTATGTTTAATCCCCAGTTGCGAGGGGGGGGGGGACGGGGGATCTTAAACAAGGAATTATCATACCACCAGAAGGCCTATTCCCGGTTATATACTTGAAGATTTTTTAGAAAGACACACAAATGAACCCAGCTGCACAAATTCACAATAGCCAACACACAGACACAAATCCAAATGTTCACTGACTGATGGAAAATTACTTAGCCAAAGAAAGAAATGAAATACTGATGCATGCTACAGTATAGAAAACCCTGAAGACATTACATGAAAGAAGCCAGATGCAAAGGGCTACGTACTGCATGATTCCACTGACATGAAATGTCCAGATTAGGCAAATCCAGAGGCAGGAAGGAGATCAGTGGTTGCCAAAGGCTAAGATAAAAACTGAGGAAGGACTTAATAGGTATGAAGCTTTCATTTAGGTAATATATCCTGAAACTAGACAGTGGTAACAATTATACTATACCATGGATATATTTAATCCTACTGAACAATACAGCTTAAAGCAGTTAAATTTATGCATATTTTAACACTGATAAATGTAATCAGTATCTAGGTACCATGCACCCATCACCTTCCTGTTCTCACCAAAAAAAACCCTGCAGGGTAAATCAAGGTTCATCTAAACCAAAACCATTACTCTGGGGAGGCAAGTGCCACTCCAAGGACAACCCAACTCTTTAAATTCTCCCCTAGGAGGAAATGACCTCTGGGATCAAAAGGAGGGCACCGAAGGTTGCCCCCGGACCCTAACAGCACAGGGGCACAGGGGCACAGGGTTTGTAGCCATAACTCCTGGCTTGGAGTCAGACCAGGCAAAACACATGCTCAGTTTCAGGGGGTACAAGCTCAGAGAAATTTATGAGGCAGGAGCCAATATGAAACAGGTGTACTAGGGCTGGTGAGATAGCTCAACGGTCTAAGGCTCCTGCTTAGGCAACTGCAGGGACCACGGTTCGATTCCCGGCACCACATGCTGCGCCAGCTCGACCACCACGGCAGGCTGAACCGGCCGCAACATAAATAAAGTTTTTAAAAAGCTCACCTTAAAAAAAAAAAAAAAAAAAAGAAAGAAAGAAACAGGTGTACTAGAAGAAAAGATTAAGATAATCTAGCAAATAGAACACACAACCCAGGAAACCATACTGAAATTCAATGCCCAAACAGTTGGGACTTCATTTCCAAAACCACTCAGGGAGAAAACCAAGGGAAGGTGAGCAAACGGTTTAAGAAATAATCTGAGGGCCGGAATTACTAATTTTGGGATTGCAGGTATGGTGGCACACACCTGTAATCTCAGCATTTGGGAGGCTGAGGTTGAAGGACCAGCGTGAGATGGAGACCAGCCTGGGCTACAAAAGTTAGTTCAAGGCCAGCCTGAATTGCACAGCGAGAGCCTGTCTCAAAAAGACAAAAAAGGGGCCCCGGCAGGATGGGTCAGTGGTCTAAAGCGCCTGCTTAGAAAAGCTTGGTGGCTGCAGGGACCGAGAGGTTCGATCCCCGGCACCACTTGCTGCGCCAGCCCTGCCCCCAGGGCAGGCTGAGCCGGCCATAAAAATAAATATGCAAACAAACAAAAGTTCTGAAACAAGGAAAAAAAATAAAATAAAATTTAAGAAATGATAATTTGAAAAACGCTGAACTACTGTAACGACTGTAACTTTCCAGACTGAACAATCGTTAGGTGACCAACATTGAGTCCAGCAGATCAGCATAGGTGACGGTCCCGAACGACGCTTGTGCCAAGGCCGGTGGCTCCATCCTCTGGGCCCAGCGTCCCCGGCAGAGCCCCGCCCCGCGCGCCCCGCCCGGTACCCAGCCCGGGCACCTGCGCTCCCGGCACAACGCGCCCGTGGAGGGGGAGGGGGCCGCGCCTGCGCACCGGCCTCAGAGACCCAAGACTGGAGGTTAGGAAACCTAGGACTGGGAGGCTAGGCACTCGGGAACCCAGAGGAACACGGCCCGAGGACACCAAAGGGACGCCTCTGCCTGGCTGCAGGCAAGGGCGCTGCGCGGACTGTAGGCGGTGACCGTTGCCGGCCTAACCGAACCCGCAACACGACCGGGCCCCGCCCGCTGCCCGCCGTCGGCGGCACTCCAGGCCTCAGACCCGACCTGGGTTTCCTCAAGCCTCTCGCCGGGCCTCCAGCCGGATCCCCAACACGGCCCACCAGCAGAGAACAGCTCACCTGCCTCGCGCCGCCGCCCCAGGCCTCGCCGCGCCTCCAAGGCCCGGACAGGAGAACCCGACGACGCCAGCCAATCGCGGCAGAGGGCAAGAGCAACGCGGCGCCCACCAATCCCGAGCGCGCCACCTTAACGCCTCTGGCCAATGAGGAGCCAGGTGTGAGCCCCGGCCGCAACGGTGGGGTGGGCGCTATGAGAAGGGGGCGAGGCCAGCATGCGTCATGGGGCAGGGCGCGGCCGTAGGCAAAGAGCTGTGTCCTGAAGATGACTCACGTTACCGGGAGGGTCTCGATCTCCTGGACGGGTCGCGTGGCAGGGAGGTGGGGGGTCTCTTGTTGCAGAAAGGGTGCAGATAGAGGAGGATCCGCATCTCGGGGCAGGGGTGATGTCGGGGACTGGAGATCGCAGATCGGAGAGGGATCGTAGTTTGGACGGGGATGGACCGCATCACGAGGGAGGGCCCTACATCTGGGGAAGGGTCGCGGTTCGGGGAGGAGCCTGCAACGGGGGAGGGGTCACAGCTTGCGGGGGCGGGGGTCACAGCTCGCGGGAGGGGCTGCACTCCGTGGACCCCCCCACACCTGGTGCTTCTCTGGCCACATCTTGCTGGCCCTTCTCGTCCCGCCTCTTCCCGGGTCCTTGTCGTTCCCCAGCCGGTCCCTGTGCCTCGTTGTCAGATCCCTCTACTGTCCTTTTCAGGGCCGCTCATCGCTCGTCCCCCGCCCATCTTCGCGGTGGACAGATCCAGGGACCAATGGCCAAATCCACAGCCTCCCTACCTATGCGCGCCTTCCCCTGTAGGGTTGCAGGAGGTAGGTTGTGGTTTTTTGTTTTGTTTTGTTTTGTTTGTTTGTTTGTTTGTTTGTTTGACTTTTTGAGACAGGGTCTCGCTATGCAGTTCAGGCTGGTCCTGAGCTCACTTTTGTAGCCCAGGCTGGTCTCGAACTCGCACCAATCCTCCTGCCTCAGCCTCCCGAGTGCTGGGATTACAGGCGTGAGCCACCACGCCTGGCTAGGTTGTGGTTTTTTCACCTGCTCTCGCCTTCCAAATACTGGACTGATCAATGGTTCGGGTTTTACTGTTTTGTTGTAGGGTTGTGTTTTTTTGGGGGGGGGGTCTTTTTGAGACAAGGTCTTGCTATGCAGTTCAGGCTGTCCTTGAACACACTTTGTAGCCCTGGCTGTCCTTGAACTTGCAACAATCTTCTTGCCTCAGCCTCCCAAGTGCAAGTGCTGGGAATACAGGCATGCTCTACCAAGCCTGGCTGGTTTTGTTTTTTATTTGAAGTATAGTTTACAAACCATTGCATTCACCTTTTTGAACTCCTGCCTTCTGTGTTTTGACAAATATGTACAGTGGTTTAACTGTCACCATAATAAAAAAAAAATTCTTAGCTGGGCGTGGTGGTGCACGCCTGTAATCCAGCACTTGGGAGGCTGAGGCAGGAGAATAGATGTGAGTTTGAGACCAGCCTGGGCTACAGAAGTGAGCTCAAGATCAGCCTGAACTGCATAGCGAGACCCTGTCTCAAAAAGAGAATAATTAATAATTATAATAATAAAAATAAATTATTTCCTAGGGCTGGGGCGATAGCTCAGTAGAATAAGTGCTTGCTTGGCAAGCACAAGGTCCTAAGTTCAATTTCTACTACCATACACACACACACACAAAATCTTTATTGTCCCTGGGTGGCCCTACCTGGATCAGCACTCATTTCAAACATGTGCTCCTGCCTTTCCAGAGCACAATGCAGATGCAACACTTAAGAGCCATTTCTTTCATTTCTCTTTCCTTCTGTCTTCCCCCTCCTTCCTCTCCTCTCCCCGTCCCTCTCTCCTTCCCTTATTTTGGAGTCTGGCGCTGTTGCCCAGGCTGGCTTCCAACTCCAGGGCTCAAGCAATTGGCCATGTTTGAAAGCAGCTGTTCCCCTTGCAGGATGAGGCTTTCACAATGTGTTGATTTATCCCTGTTAATGTGTGAGGGCTTGTGAGTTTTCCTGTAAGGACCAAGTGGGCTTTCCTCCTTTTGTGGCTTCTATGGCAAGTACTGGGAACCACTGTTAAGGAAAGGAGATACTCAGGGCTGTGTTCCAGGAAACCGTCCCAAGGTAGCAGCTGACTGTGCAGGCCAGTGGCCCATGGTTGTTGAGCCCAGGACCAATCAGGACATCTGTGTTGTCTCCAGTTTTGGGCTGTTAAGAATGAAACCTCTTGGGGCTGGGGAGATAGCTCTGTGGCACAAGTACCTGCCTGGTTGTGAATTCAAACCCTGTTCCCACCAAAAAAAAAAAAAAAAAAAAAAAAGAATGAAACCTCTTAGCTGGGTGTGATGGTACACACCTGTAATCCCAGCACTTGGGAGGCTGAGGCAGGAGGATCAGTGCAAGTTTGAGACCAGCCTGGGTTACAAAAGTGAGCTCAAGACCAGCCTGAATTGCATAGTAAGATCCTGTCTCAAAAAGACAAAAAAGAAAAAAAAAGAATGAAGCCTCTATAAACACTCAAGGCTGGTGTCTGTATGGCCATTTCTCTTAACTCTGTTATTCTGAGTTTATTACCTCTCATCTTTCACAGTTTACATATACAAACTTTGATTCTGGTTGGGTACTATGAATTTAACCCAGAGCCTTTCCACTGAACTATTCCAAACCATATAGAGGCACTTGTTTTGGAGGGAGTACCTGGAATCGAACTCACAACTCTTGTGCTTTTGCCAGGCAGGCGCTGTGCCACTGAGCTATATCCCTGGCACCTTACATAGGCTTTGTGTGTGTGTATGTGTGTGTGTGTGTGTGTGTGTGTGTGTGTGTATGAGACAGGGTCTCGCTGTGCAGTTCAGGCTGGTCTTGAGCTCACTTTTGTAGCCCAGGCTGGTCTCGAACTCACACTGATCCTCCTGCCTCAGCCTCCCGAGTGCTGGGATTACAGGCGTGCGCCACTACGCCCGGCTTACATAGGCTTTTTGAGACAGGGTCTCATTACGTTGTTTAGGCTAGTCTTGAACTCACTAACGCACTACATATACCAGGCTTTGTTTTAGGCTGGCCTCAAAGTCATGGTGATTCTCCTCCCTCATCCTCCCAAGTGTTGTAATTATAAGCATGTGCCGCCACACTCACCTCCAGCTGGCCCTTTTAAAAGTTTAACTTGAGATGGGATCTTGCAAAGTATTAGGTTGCCCAGGCTGCACTTAAACCCTCACTCTTCCTGCCTCAGATTCTTGGAGTGCTGGAGCATCAAGTGTGTCCCAACATACCTGGCTAACTATGTATTTATTTATTTATTTATATAATAGGGAAGGCTCTACAGGGTGTTCAGGGTCTCACTACTAGGACTGAGTAGTGATCCACCTGTTTACAGCCTCCCAAGAGCTGAGATTACAGGCATGCACCACCACACCCAGTCTCAGTTGCCATCTCAGTGCACCCTGGGGGTGGGGCTGGCACACAACAGGCCCCTCTAATCGAATCCTGGACCCTGCACCTGCTTGCAGACACTTTAATCTGCTGAGCTATTTGTTTGTTTGCCTGTGTGTGTGTGTGTGTGTGTGTGTGTGTGTGTTTGTTTCTTTTGGTCTTTTTGACACAGGGTCTCCCTATGCAGTTCAGTCTGGCCTTGAGCTCACTTTTGTAGCCCAGGCTGGTCTTACACCAATTCTCCTGGCTCAGCCTCCCAAGTGCTGGGATTACAGGTGTGTGCCACCACGCCCAGCCTGCTAAGCTATTTGGCTGGCCCTCATGGCTAACTTTTTAAAATAGTGTGTTAGTATCAATGGCCCAAATGTTGCAGTTATAACCCTGATTCAAATGTATTCTTCAGTCACATCTGCTTGGAAGAAAGACTTCACAGGTAGTTGTGTCCACCAACCCTGTGTAGAGCCTCTAGGGCGCTAGCTACGGTGGATAGACATTAAAATACAGGAGCTTTAAACCCAAGGGTACTGCCGGGCGTGGTGGTGCACGTCTGTAATCCCAGCACTCGGGAGGCTGAGGCAGGAGGATCGGTGCAAGTTCGAGACCAGCCTGGGCTACAAAAGTGAGCTTAAGGCCAGCCTGACCTGCATAGCAAGACCTTGTCACAAAAAGACAAAAAAATAATAAAAAATAAAAAATAAACCCAAGGGTACTGATTGCTACCCACCTCTGTGGTAGCCACTATAGCATCCTATAAGCCTTGGTCTGCGGAAGCCTGCTAGGGAAGAAACAAGGACAAAAAGTTGACAGGGGCCTGGGGCCCTATACCCAAAGTATACTTAGTGATTCCTGTGGTTTGCCAACCTTGTTTCAGAGGAGGATGCTGGTGACATGGTGTCCTCCCATGTTGATCCCAAGGCTCTTGCACTGAAGCTGTTGCTATTTCACTGCAAAAGAAACCAAAGCACTGAGTGGGCAGGCAGCCTGGCTGCAGGAGATGCAGTAGGTGTGCACAGTCTCCGTAGCCACTGTCTTCCTTTGCTTCTAGCAAGCAGAAGTTCTTGTTGCTTCTGAAGCTTGCACCTCAGAATTGGTAACAGCTTCTGTCTGCTGGTTGTAAACAGAACCTGACTCCTGAGAAAGGAATAAGGACTGGCTAAGAAACTTAAGCCCAGAGGCTTCATGCAATCTGGATTAGGGAGCTGCATAGAGATGCAAAGGCAGGGCCCCAGAGAACCAGGTGAGGGAAAGTTACCCAGCTGGCCCCCTCCAGGCTTAGGAAATAAACATAACCTCCCTGCTGCACTGAAACTGGGGATTCAACCCAGGGTCTTTACACTGACCTACATTACTAGCCCTTTTTTCTTTTGAAACAAGGTTTCACTGAGTTGCCCAGCTTCTGCTCAAGTTTGTGATCCTCCTGCCTCAGCCTCCATAGTGCTAAGATTATAGTTAGCCACCACACCTGGCAGAAATCCCTTTTCTTTTTTAACTATAGATATTTCTTTTTTATTTATTTATTTTTTTTCTTGTTTCAGAACTTTTGTTTGTTTATTTTTATGGCCGGCTCAGCCTGCCCTGAAGGCAGGGCTGGTGCAGCATGTGGTGCCGGGGATCGAACCGTGGTCCCTGCAGCCACCCAAGCTTTCCTAAGCAGGTGCTTTAGACCACTGAGCCATCCTGCCGGGCCCAGAAATTCCTTTTCTTTAAGGAAACAATTCAACTTCTCCAGGAGTTGGTTTTAACCTGCTGGCCACTTTTCCTGTTTAGGGCGGGGGAAACACCACAAAGGAAATTCTTTCCACTCCCAGGGTTGTTGTCCTCTTCAGTCAGCAAAGGCTGTGCCCAGACCTGCTGTGGTTTATTTAGGGTGTGTCTTCCTAGAGAGTGGTGTAGAAGCAAGGTGGAGAACTGAGATGATCCCCACTTTTGCCAGTTTCTAAATTCTAGAATTCAAAAACCCTACACTGATGTTCCCTACTGATGAGGGGCTCTGTCACCTTTGACCCTCCATCTATTCCTGATGCTAAAGGAGGGCCGCTAGATGACACAGGAAAATAGGGTAGTTTCCTCTCCATGAGACTGGAAACCTCGCAGCCAGGGTGTGTCCTGTTTTGGAAGCCTTTCTTGGACTGAAGGGAAGGTCTTGTCTGTTTCAGTTTCTGGTGCTCCAGGCATCCTGGTCCTGCTTCTTCCAGTCTCTGCCAATGACTTCACCTCACCTCTGTGTCAGTGTGTCTTTTCTGTCTTGCTCTTTTGTTTTTTTGTCTTTTTGAGAGAGGGTCTCACTATGCTGTTCAGGCTGGCCTCAAGCCCATTTTGTAGCCCAGGCTAGTCTCAAACTTGCAACAATACTCTTGCTTCAGCCTCCTGAGTACTGAGATTACAGGCAAGCACAACCATCCTGGCCTTTCTTTTTTTTCCCTGTAAAGACATTTGTCAACAACTTCTTTTTGTTGTCTTTTTGAGACAGGGTCTCGTTATGCAGTTGAGGCTGGCCTTGAGCTCACTTTTGTAGCTTAAGCTGGTCTCGAACTCGCACCGATCCTCCTGCCTCAGCCTCCCGAGTGCTGGGATTACAGGCATGCGCCACCACGCCCGGCAACAACTTCTGACAATTGCCAGTTCTGCTGATAACCCACTACTATCATGAACTATTGGACTATACTGGGTTATCATGATGAATTCAAGTACCTACAGTATTTGAGCTGGCATCAAGTATGAAAAGGTCCTTTAAAGACTTCTCCAAATACAACTTCTCCAACAGCAATGGAACACCCATCTTTGACAAAGGAAAACAAAAAGGGGGGGGGGGTATAAATAAAGGACTATTTTGTAGTGAAAAAAATACATGTATACATAAAATAGATTTACGGCTGCTTTCCCTTAGTTCAATGAGAAGAAAGGTTTGTACTAATATCGTTTAGATAAGATATCATGTCCAGGGCCGGCAAGATGGCTCAGCAGTCTAAAGCACCTGCCCAGGAAAGTTTTGGCAAGTGCAGGGACCTCAGCTTGATCCCCGGCACCACATGCTGCGCCAGCCTCACCCCCAGGGCAGGCTGAGCTGGCTATAACACAAGTAAGTGAGGTTTTAAAATAAATAATAAAATTTTTAAAAAAAGATATCATGTCTGTATCTTGTCTTCTGAATAACTACTACGAAGACGGTATGCTTTGTATTGAGTATTGTAACTGCCCTACTAACCTGTTTGGAGACTGTTTCGTTGCTATTTTTTTCCTCATTAAAATGAATTTAAAAAAGACATTTGCTGGGGAGCTTGCAGACTGACACAGTTGTTTAAGCCTCTGGTCAGCCAAATGCAGTCAGGCCCAGGGAACCTGGGTTTGATCCCCAGGTCTACAAGCCTCACCCGCCATGCCCTGAAGGCATTATCTGACAAACACTAAATAGGCCTTCTCAAGTTTTGGGCCAGCAAGGTATCTCAGCAGTCCAAAGTGCCTGCTTAAAAAAAAATTAAAATAAAATAAAATAAATAAAGTGCCTGCTTAGGCAATCGCAGGGACCACAGTTGGGTCCCCGGCACCACATGCTGCACCAGTCCCACCTCTAGAGCAGGCTAAGTCCACCATAATATAAAGTTTGGGTTTCTTTTTTTGTCTTTTGGAGACAGGGTCTCATTATACAATTCAGGCTGGCCTTGAGCTCTCTTGTAGCCCAGGCTGATCTCAAACTTGCACTGATCCTCCTGCCTCAGCCTCCCAAGTGCTGGGATTACAGGCATGCGCCATCACGCCTGGCCAATAAATAAAGTTTTTAAAAATTAAAAAGACACTTATTATTGGATTGAGGGCCTACCCCAATCCAGAATGACCTCAGCTTGTCCTGGGCTCCTGTCAGCTCTCTCACCTCTAGACACTGATATTTGAAACTCTGGATTCAAGTGTCCCCCTGCCGGTTCTGACTCTTCTGGGTCACATGACATCTCAAATTTAAAAACTCCAAAGTGGAACTTAGTCTGGCTATAATCTACTCTTCACTGGGTCTTCCTCAGTCAAAGACAACCTTTTACAAACTGGGTATGGTGGCTGATGCCTATAGTTTGGGCTGCTCTGGAGGCTCAATCAGGAGGGTCATAAATTTGAGATAAGCTGGGGCAATTTAGCAAGACTCTGCCTCAAAGTAATATAAAAGGGTCAGGATATAACTCATACAAGGCTCTGAGTTCAATCAAAACAAAATTAAGGTCCAGCATGGTGGCACACACCTATAATCCTAGCACTTGGGAATCTGAGGCAGAACAATCAGTTGGAGTTTGAGACCGGCCTGGGCTACAAAAGTGAGCTGAAGGCTCTTGTCTCAAAAAGCCAAAAAAAAAAAAAAAAAAATCTTTATTAGCCAGGCATGGTGGCGCACACCTGTAATCCCAGCACTTGGGAGGCTGATGCAGGAGGATCAGTATGAGTTCGAAACCAGCCTGGGCTACAAAAGGGAGCTCAAGGCCAGCCTGAACTGCATGGTGAGACCCTGTCTCAAAAAGACAAAAAAAAAAAAAAACGACTGATGAGATGGCTCAGCAGTCTAAAGTGCCTGCTTAGGCAAGCTTAGGGAACCACAGGAACTGAGGTTCAATCCCTGCTACCACATGCTGCGCCAGCCCCACCCCCAGGGCAGGCTGAGCCGGCCACAGTAAAAAATAAAAAATAAATAAAAGACCTCCAAACTTCTGTTCCTTAGACAAGAGATTAGGGTGTGGCAAAGTAGCTGAGGGGTAGGCATTACCTGTCAGTATCAGAGATCCAGCCAGGCATGGTGGTGCACACCACTAGCCTGGGCTACAAAGTGAGCTCAACAGCAACCTGAATGGCACAGCAAGACCCTGTCTCGAAAAAGACAAAACAGCCACAATAACAACAAAACAGAGATCCATGAGATAGGCAGAAAAACAGTTCTCAAAGCCTTCATCTAGGACCAATCAGAAAATGTTATCTTCAATTTTTAGGAGAAATCAAGCAGATTTTTTGGGGTTTTTTGTTTGTTTTTGGAAGTTAAGAGCAGAACTTTTGAGTTGGGCGTGGTGGCTCACGCATGTAATCCCAGCACTTGGGAGGCTGAGGCAGGAGGATTGGTGCAAGTTCGAGACCAGCCTGGGCTACAAAAGTGAGCTCAAGGCCAGCCTCAATTGCATAGCGAGACCTTGTCTCAAAAAAACAAAAAACAAAACAAAAACAAAAAAAAAGAACAGAACTTTTATTGGGGAAAGAAAGCTTCTATCTGAGAGGTACAGAAGGGGAACCCAAGTGGGTTGACCTCTAAAACAAGTTTTTGATAGGATCCCATAGACCTGACATCAACCAGAGGCATGGGAGATGCAAAAGATGGCTGCCATTAAATTTTTAGCCACTGCTGTCTCTTTCACAGTGGTCCATGTACCCTGTAGTGAGTGTCTCCTACTTTTAATTGGCCCACATTCACTCTGCAGGGTATGTTTCTCTCCTGCCTTTACTAATGTATAGTCTTACTGTCTTTTGTACTTGTCTTGACCAGTTCTTTTTCTGGGACAGAAAGAACTGTAGGAGACCGCAGAACCCAGTACCTATATGGGCAAGCTAGCCAAGAGCAGGTAAGGCCCTTTGGGCATGGTTCTGTTTCTCTCTCTGAAATTCGTGGTCAGGAAGGCTGGTTTAGATGTTTCTCTTTCATTCTGTCTCTTCCCTGGGAAGGCACCAATCCTGTCTTTGTCCCATCTCTCTCAGGATGGGCTTTCATCTGTCAGAAGACTCAAATTCTTTTATGCTGTCTGGGAGAGTGGAGAACTAGAGGGTTGTAAAAATTAATGGGAGCTAAGGAACTCAAGTTTTCTCAGCTGGGTGTGGTGGCACACACCTGTAATCCCAGCACTTGGGAGGCTGAGGCAGGAGGATCAGTGTGAGTTCCTAGACCAGCCTGGGCTACAAAAGTGAGCTCAAGGCCAGCCTCAACTGCATAGCGAGACCCTGTCTCAAAAAGACAAAAAAAAAAAAAAAAAAAAAAAAAAGTTTTCTCATGGCTCTGGGAATAGTTTCCTGAATCTAGGGCCAGAGAATGTTATCTTTTGTTTGCCTTGTAGGATAAAGAGGGAAAACACATGACCTTTGTGTTTTTCCCAACTGTTACAGGTTGGCCTCAAGTTTATCTTCCCTTTTCTGTCTTCTCTTTCCCGGTTTTGGTTACTCAGTGTGGTAAGAGGATGCCGGAGTGTCTTTCCCTGGCCAAGTTACAGAAGGAGCCATTTTAGCCTCTGTAGGGCCCAAGAGGACTTTTGCAAACCATGCGAGTTCTACGTGTGCAACCTAGAGGTTTTTTTTTTTTTTTGTGTGTGTGTGTGTGTGTGTGTGTGTGTTTTTAACAGTACCAAGGATTGAACTCAGGACCCTGAGCTTGCCAGGCAAGTGCTTATTCTACTGAGCTTTCTCCCTAGAGTTTAATATGCCTTTTTGGGGGGTCAGAGATATGGCTCAGTAGAATAAGTGCTAGCTGCCAAGTGAAAGATCCTGGGTTCTATCCCTGATATGACAAAAAATAAGTAAGTAAATAAATAAATAATAAGCCCTTTTTTGCCTTCGCATTTTATTTTATTTTATTTATTTTGTCTTTTTGAGACAGGGTCTCACTATGCAGTTCAGGCTGGCCCCTTGAGCTCACTTTTGTAGCCCAGGCTGATCTTGAACTTGCACTGATCTTCCTACCTCAGTCTCCCAAGTGCTGGGATTACAGGCGTGCAGCCACCATGCCTGGCTGCCTTCACATTTTAAAATTAATTTTATTGGTATATTTTATTTGTTTTTTTTTTTTTTTTAAGTGAAGTACTAGGGTGTGGGAGTCCCTTCTTGGTTCTCGTCTCGGCTCAAGAAGTCTAAACTTACAATCCTAAAACCATGGTATTGGAATTCCACCAAGTTAATTCCAATCTACCACTCCCAGTACAACCCACAACAATAACAAAGACACAATCATTGGGGAGCCAAGGGGCCCTTGAGCCAAGTCCCTCCACGAAGATGGCTTTCGGGAAAGAGAGAGGAACCCAGAGCTGCACTCAGTTTTTATTCATTGGAGAAGGGGGAGTGGCTTGCAAAAGGGAATTGTGGGAAGGTCAACAATAAAGGGAATTGTGGGAAGAAGGTCAACACTGTGAGCTGGGCTACGTAGAAGGCCTGAATTCACCTCTGCCATATTCAGAGGTATGCAAAGGAAGTAATTTACATTATGCTATTGAGATAGTATCTAATATTTTGGGGGTCTGGTGCTTCAGTTCTTTTTTTTTTTTTTTTTTTTTTTTTTGA
>PVJA010051130.1:0-12946 GCA_004027025.1 Myocastor coypus | reverse complement strand
TTTTTTTTTTTTTTTTTTTTTTTTTTTTGGTAGCTGAGTGAAGTTCCTTGTGAAGAAGCCATTCTAGTTCTTTGGACTCTCTGAAATCTGGAGAAGCCAGCATATTTCTGTCCAGCTGGGACCATTTTGGGTAGGGAAAGGAACAGATGAAGAACAAGTTCAGGCAGAACTTCCCACCATGTTGGGGCCGGTTCAGCTATGCAGTTGGCCTATAAGGTTGGCAGTTGTTACTGAGAACCCATGGTTTAAAGCCACACTGTGGGCTCTCAGAGCTCACAGAGCTTATGGGTAACTATCAGTGCTTACCCATAACTATCGGTGCGGTCTCCTTGCTTTGTTTCTAACAGACTGTGGGAGGTCTAGCGGTGCAGTTCTCACCAGCGTTCCCCATGAGGCGATAGAGGAGCGTGCATCTGGGAGCATTTCTGAAATCCTAGGACAGCCAAATAGAGACCTCGGCGCTGTCTTCTCTTGGACCACTGGCTTATAGAAAGCCCTCTTATCAGGAGTAGTGTAAAACTGGGGGAGGGAGATGGTTGGCAATATTACAGGGAGACTTTCCCCCAACTCTTCTAAATTGAGTTTTATTTACCTCTGTGGACTATGTGGGCGGCTGAGGCTTCTGTTTTATTGATTGGGCTTTAGCACTTCAGAGCCTCAGAGTGTTTGGAAATGAAATTAACAGCATATTGGGAACACGGATGTTATGGTTTGTGTATAGGTGTCCCCCCAAAGCCTCATGCAGTCATGGGGCCGCTTCTGGAATTCATAACTGATTATTGTGGAAATGGGTGCTGCCTCTTCCCTGGGGCAGGTGATTTGCATTTCGATGTAAAGGAAGAGAAGTTGGCTGCTTGAGCAGCTAGCTCCTTTGCTCTTGCTCTTGCCCACCACCATGGAAGGTCGCCCTCTCCCATATGCCACTCTGCTTTGGAGACAGCTGAATATGGACTGAAACCTCCAGTAACTGTGAGCTAAGTAAACCTTTCCTTCCCTGATTTTGAGTGTCAGGTGTTTGTCCCAGCAACGAGAGAAGAATAACTAAGACAATAGAATAAGACAGACAGAAATGGTTATCTATGGTAGAGTTGCTTTTGAACCACAGTTCCAAGTGCAGGGAAGAGGTCACTACCAAGCATTTTCTAGGTTTTCTTTGGAAGCCCAGCTTCTAAATATGTTTGTTAACCTTAGTTGTGTCAATAACTGTTTTTGGTTTTGGAGCTGCCAAGGGTATGAATAAATTTTACTTCTAGGTGTGCCTAACTTCAAATATGAGTTTAGGTCCTATGTATGCTCTCCAGCGCTCTCTTCTCTTCATTTTGGCTTTAGTACCTCATTCCACCTTTATGTTTCCACCCTGGAGCTAGCCAGGTCTGCGTTGAACCCCTCGAAAATTTGAGCAAAATTAAACTTCTCTTCTTTTACGAAATGGATGTAGGGTACCATGTCCTGGAAATGGGAAAGATGACTCAGATACCAATTACCTTTTGAGTAGACAGCCTTTGTTGGTGTGAAGAGAAGGCCCACAGTTTAGTTTCCTCCTATCTGTAACAAGCAGAAGCCATTCCAGTATATTTTGCCTTTTAATTTTTTTGCTTAGGAATTCTGTTTATCATAGTCACAGTGCAGGGAAGAGGTAGGGCTAGGAGGGAAAGGGCAATACAGAGAACTAAGATGTGTTCCATGTGTAAACTAACTGCACACAATGAATGTAATCATTACACGCTGCTCTACTAAAATTTTTAAAAATTTAAATAACACAAAATCACACTGTGTTATATGACATGGTTGTCTAAGAGACAGATGGCAACCTGTTCTTCTGTAGAAAATAATCCATAATTATGTGAACCGATGTTATTTATTAACCATTGGCCTAAAAAAATTAGGGGTGCATTTCACAGTGTGTGAATCCCTGCCTCTTCTGTGCCTGTGCCTCTACTAACAGGATTCCGTGAGCACTGAGACAGAACTGGTGAAAAGCTCTGCGCTGCGGTCCCCATGGCTCCTGCACGCCCACCCACCCTCCTCCCTCTGTGCCTGTGTCTGCTGCTGGCATCCGGCTTTGCCCAGGCAGGCAGGCTGCTGCTGGTGCCCATGGATGGGAGCCACTGGTTCACCCTGTGCTTGGTGGCGGAGAAACTCATCCAGAGAGGACACCAGGTGATTGATTGCTGTCATCCTGGAGGCCAGCTGACAACTGGGACAGTCCCTGAATGTCACAGAAGGGAGTTGTACAACTTCTTACACTCTGGAGAGTTGAACCCTTGGTTAAAGATTTCAGTGATCCTAAATGGGAAGATGAGGTCAGAAGTTTCTTTCATATGACCAGGAAAAAGTTTGACTGGTTGTTTTTAAATTGTAAACATTTGTTTAGCAACAACATATTAGAATTCCTTAAAACACACTTTTTCTGACCCAGTGCTTCTGGATCCATACAAAATGTATGACTTTAGTGTCTCCAAATAGTTTTCATCCCACCTGTAATCTTCACCAGGAGAATAATTTGTCATTATCCTGAAGAAGGTGGCCAGGGTCCCCGTCCTCATGCTCCCAGTCACCACTTGGGCCTCTGGGGTGACTTGGCTTTCAAAGAGAGGACAGCCTCCCATTTTCCACTTGATGTTCCACTTACTTTGACTTTATTATTATTATTATTATTATTATTATTATTTTTTTTTTTTTTTTAAGACTGAGAATTAACCTCTCAGATTCTCCAAATACCCGTCACGGCACATGATCTTTCCAGCTCCTCATCACTGCGGTTCTTATGCATGGACTTTGCTTTCAAGTGTCCCAGACCTGTGCCACCAACCTGGTCTTCGCCGATGGAAGCAACCAACCCTGGGGGCAGGCTCTTGCCCTTGCCTGAGGAGTGCTCTCACTCTTTCAGTCCATTTAGGATAACCCGGCTTTGCACATTACAAAGGGTCTTGTGATTTTTCACTGAATTATAATTTTTCATTTCCATTTGAGATTTCCTCTGGCTAATGGAAAGTTTTTGGTGCCTATTTATTTATTTATTTTTTGTCTTTTTGAGACAGGGTCTTGCTATGCAGTTGAGGCTGGCCTTGAGCTCACTTTTGTAGCCCAGGCTGGTCTCAAACTCGCACCAATCCTCCTGCCTCAGCCTCCCAAGTGCTGGGATTACAGGCTGGTGCCATTTTATTTAAATGTAAGTTAACAGATGCTAAAGCTTCTCTCACTTGCATGTGTATATGTATCATTGACACAATTTTATACATGTTTCCAGGTTGTATTCTTTAGATCATTTTTCTGAGCCACTGGCCTAATTTCTCCTTCATGTTAACTGAAGTTGTACTAAGTAGTTTCATTTGTATCCATTTCAGTTTTTGAAATTATTACATATGCACACATCTAATGCATATTTTCACCCCTCTTTTATTAAAATAAAATCTAGGACATATTGTTTATTATATTGCACTTTGCACTTGCCAATAAATGATAGACATACTCATTCACAGGCCAGTGCTTAGAAATTTGACCCGTTTTAAAAATAATTTCATTAAAATTTTTCTTTGTGTAGACTTCACTTTTTTTTTTGCTAATAAATACTGATAAATATATAAGATTTTTCTATTTATTTTGCTTTTCACAACTTGTTTCAACCATCTTGAAATATTTTCTTTACATTTGAAAACTTCCATGGTCTTGTATATATTCAAAACTAGAGTCTTATAAATAGAGTTCCTGGGTTTGATTTTACATTTTAAGGAAGAACATATTACATTTTAATAAATTTGAGAGTTTGATTTTAAGTATTATACAACCTCGTTTTAAGGTCAATCATATGAGATTTTTTTTTTTTAATTCTTTTTTTTTTTTTTTTTTTTTTTAAATCATATGAGATTTGCAGGTTTTTTTGGACCTTTCCTGGCCCCAGTTGCTTTTCACATTTTATTTTTTTAATTGTTATTATTATTTTTTTTCTGTAAAGCTTTATTCCAGAGGGGCTCAGTCCTTGGCAGCTGCCTTCATCATGGCGGCCAGCACGTTGCTCAGCTCCTCACCCATCCTCTTGGCGTGGATATGCGTCGCCACCCTTTTCTCGATGAACTTGAGGCGCGTTTGTCCTTGGAGATCTTAAGCAGTCCCTTGGTGCACCGCTCGTAGGGCACGAACCGCAAACTTCCCGGATCATGTCCCCCACGAACTTGGTGTGTTTGGTGAGGCGTCTGTGGTGGCAGCTATGCCTCGGTTTGCTCACATTCTTAGTCATCTTGGGGCCCTTGAGGCACACGGCCATGGGATAGCAGAGGGCCATGGCTACTGCTCTTCAGTAGTTGCTGTGGCAGAAGGACCAACTTTTAATTTTATGAGAAAACAATGTTGTGGTGCATCTGCTTAGGTTATCCGGTTTTATTTTCATGGGTGCATTGGTCATTGGCATCTCCTTTGTGAATTAAATATTTACAGTTGTTAACATTTTTGACTGAGAGCTTTGTCTTTTTGTAGGTAATTTCTATATTATTTCTTAAATATAATGAATAAAAAGAAAGACATCCTTATCTTATTTTCAATTTCTGTATCTTTTCCATGACTCTGAATTGTCAATTTTGTTCACACACAAAATCATTTTTTATCTGTTCGTGCTCCATGACCACATTTTGATTTAACTAGTGAAATTTAACACTGGGTAACATGGTGGCCACTATTCATTCCTCTAAATTATGTTCATCAGTCTCACAATATGTTCTCCTTCATAGTATTTAGAATCATCATATTTAATGTGTACAACTTACTAAGTATATAACGTCTTCTACAATTAATTTCCTTCCTGATATACTACGTACATTAATCAGGTTCATGTCATTATAGATACTTGTAGTAATTGGTTCACAGAAAGAAAAGGTTTAGTTTGGCTCACAGTTTTAAAGGCTTTAGTCCCAGGACTGGTTGCTTATCACTCCGAGTCTCTGGTGAGAAGGGCACCATATGGTACGAAGGCAGGGTGAAAAGCCACAGACCTCAGGAGCCCAGAAGCAAAGTAAGACAGAGAGGGTCCCAAGTCCCACAGTTTCCTTCAGGGACACTCCTCAGTAACCCAAGAACCTCCCTCTAGGTTCCACTTCTGAAAAGTTCCACGACTTCCAATTGTACCCCCATGGGCCAGGCATTTCCACACTGACCTTCAGGAGTTTGTCATCAAAAGCAGAAATGATCTCGTTTGCTTTGTTGCAGCATATGCTTCCAAAGCATTGTGTAGTAATACAGCAGGTCTAGGAAGCATAGGCTTGGATTAGTCCGTTTGTAATTGAAAAAAGTCTTGACCAATATATGGGCAATATCTAGGCAAAGATATAGTTGCTTAATTAGATTATATAGCTGATATCTTACCATAGTACTTCATTTTATGAGGGATGGGGTATGCATTTGCATGAGCTGTTCTATTTTCATCCAATAGACTTTGAAATCTGTGACATAGCAGTGTTTTGGTGATAGGGTCTTTTTAGCCAACTAGTGGAAAAGTGAAAGACTTTAATTTCTGTGAAGTTGGGAGGCTACAGGGTTAGGTGTATCAAAATTAGGCCTGGCTTTTTGCTGTCAGCAAGACCAGGTAAGGAGATGCAAGGATCAGGGCTTGACGAGGTGAACCTGGTCAGCATGTTTGTCTATGCTCCGCGGTCTGTCACTGTGCCCTCGCTGTCTAGCCAAGGACAGATTTGGCATCTAGTTTTGCAGGACAAGTTGTTTGCCGTGACTCATTTGTTCACTTAGAGAAAATTTAGACTTACAAGTTTGATATAATTTTATATCATTAATCATGTGGATATATTTTAAAAATAAATCGCGTTGTACTGAATGATGTTGTAAATATGCTCAGTGATACGTATATTTTTATTTTTATTATTTTGGTACTAGAAATTGAACTCATGACCTTGTGTTTGCCAGCTTGGCACTGTGCCATTGAGTTATATACCTAGCAATATGTGCATTTTAGTGTATATTTATGTAATAATGTAATTATGTGACATAAATATGTACACCATAAGATATATAGCTTTGCGCATGTTCGGCATTTATGTATGTATTAATCATTTCATATATTTGAAGATTTTTATATATATTTTATTTATTTATTTATTTATTTTTAAAAATTTTTTCTTGTTTCAGAACCTTTGTTTGTTTATTCACTCATTTTTATGGCCGGCTCAGCCCGCCCCGAGGGGAGGGCTGGCGCAGCATGTGGTGCCAGGGATCGAACCGTGGTCCCTGAAGCCGCCCTAGCTTTCCCAAGCAGGCGCTTTAGACCACTGAGCCATCCCGATTTTAGGTACAAAGCGAGCAAAATTTTGAAAGAGGGTTCTCTGAATAGCATGGATGCAACACAGATAAAGCCGAAAAGTAGTTTTTCAGCCAAAGCGCTGTCAGCCATGCTCTCTTGTCTCTCCTGGCTGCAGATGGGCAGCTACTTTCCTGTGAAACCACCCAGTTTGGTACTTGGGGGAATCAAAGTCGTAGTCTGAATTGTATCTGTGATGGAGGAAAAGGTAATGAGAGGCTGTGTGTGATTGTGCCTGTGTGTTTGTGTCTGTGTACATGTGTGTTTGTGTGCAGTATTTTAGGCCCTACATGAAGTATTCTCCTGAGGGCCTCCTGCAACCAAATCTTCCTGAGTTTGCCCATGCTAATTACATCTACTGATGGAATTAATTTTTGGCAAATCATCATTCAGGAGAACATTAATTTTGGTTTAATGGAGGAAATAAAGAAATTTTTCTTAGTCTCTTTCAACTTTTTATGGGTTTAATCTAGCTGAAAGGATTCAGGTTCAGTATCCACAGTTTAGGGTCATTCAGGCCACCCAGATATGCAGGTATTATAGAGTTACACAGTAATAAAACATCTGTTCTTTTACCGTTGCTTTCTCTCTCTCATTTACTAGTTTCATTCAAAAACTTACACTCAAGAGCCGGGCATGGTGGTGCCCGCCTGCAATTTCAGCACTTGGGAGGCTGAGGCAGGAGGATCAGTGCGAGTTCAAGACAAGCCTGGGCTACAAAAGTGAGCTAAAGGCCAGCCTGAGCTGCATAGCGAGACCCTATCTCAAAAAGACAAAACAGAAAAAACAGAACAAACAAACAAAAAAACCTTGCATTCAAATCCAGCTATTATTGGTAAGTACAGCATTGCGAAGAAAAGAAAGAACTGAGCCCAGAGTAGCTTTCAGGGTCCAGCAATAACTGCACACATCTGTGGTCAATTCTTTCTTTTCTTTTTTTGAGAGGGTGCTGTTGTATGTTATGAGTTGGGACTGAAAGAAGACCTGATGAATTTAGCTTCAGGGGACTCCCTGAGATTACTCTCTCCAAGTGAGCCCAGAGCCTCAGAAGTGTCTTCTTTTTATTCAGGGCTAAAAAAACCCCAAAAAACAAAAAAACAAAAAAACAAAAAAAACAGCTGAGGAATGTGTGTCACTACTTTAATGAATACAGAATACAAATCACCATCTCTTTTCATATGCCAAACATTGAACTCACACAAATGCTAACTGATAACACTTCAAGCAGCGGGGAGGCAACCATTAACATCCCAAGCAAGGGAACAAAGAACAGAGTACTCACAGGATAAGCTACTATCTGCAACCTGGAGTCTCAGCTTTCTGGGACTCAAAAGGGACAGAAAGCAGCCCTCCCTGGGCTCTGTCTATTGTTCTCTGCTTCTAGGGATATCAATTGGCCTTTGATTTTATCTCTATGTTACTATAGGGTGCCCAAGTCAATGAAATAGGAAGAATAATCTCTTTAGCAGATAATGCAGAGACAGCTGATTTCCTGTATCCAAAGGTAAAGTAGGACACCTTCTTTATACCATATCAAAAAGCTAAGTCTTCATGATGCTGTACTTATCAATGGTATGTCAGATATGACACTCATAATTTTTTTTTTTTTTTTTGAGGGACCGGGGTTTGAACTCATGACCTTGCACTTGCCAGGCAGGCACTTGTGCCACAGAGCTATCTCACCAAGCCCATGACACTCATAATGAAAAACAACAATAACAATAACAAAAAATTGGAGTTCATCAAAATGAAAAGCATTTTTATAACCAAAGAAGCTATCAAGATGATAGGCAGACAAGTCATTTCAGGGCAGAAAATACTTGCAAGTGTCACATCTTACATGGTTTTATTATCACAAATAGATCACTCAAGCCACCCATTTGAGAATGGCACAGACCTTGAATCAACATTTTCCAAATAGGCCATAGAAATTAGACACCAGCACATGCACAGGTGGTCAACGTCATCATCAAAATACAAAAAGAAGCTCTAGATAGAACTTTACCCTTACTAGCATGACTATACTAAGAGAACAGAAATTGATGAGGCTGTCGAGAAATTAAAACTCTCACCAATGGCTGGTAGGGTTTAAAACAGTGCAGCTCTCCAGGAAAATTTGGTGGCTTCTCAATGAATTAAACAAAGGATTACTGAAGACCCATTTCTTTCACCCCTGACTTCCCCAAGAAGTGAACCCAAGTACTGAAGCTAAGAGTTGTGTGTGAGCATTTGCAGAAACCCTGCTTGTGAGAGCCTTCCAGTGAGCTTCAGCCAAGTGACCATCAGTGGATGGATTGTTAAACAAAATCTGTGCATTTAGACACAAGCGTAATATTTACTCATCCAAAGGAATGATTCACAAATGCCGCATGATGGGCAAGCTTTGAAAATATTATCTGGAGTAAAATTATCCAAGCATAAAAGGCCACATATTGTTAATTGTGTTTATATGAAGTACGCAAAATAGGCAAACCCGTGGAGACAAAAATGTATAGGACGAAGTCCATGGTTTTAATTAGTCTCCGCTGAAAGTAGACTATGTTTATATTCATATTTTATTTCTTTTCTTTTTCCCTCTCTTCAAGTTGGGCAGTTTTATCACGGTGACTAATCAGCTAAAAAAAAAAAGGTTTAGTTTCCATTAATTTTCTTTGTTTCAGTTATATTTTTTATTTCATTGATTTTTACTCTGTAAATCTCTTGGAAAAATAAGTCACTTATATCCAGATATCTTTCCCTTTTCCTTTTCTTATTGTATTTTATTTGTAAATTGACATTTTATAAATGTATGAGTTTGTGGGTACAATATGATGTTAATACCTTATGAATTCAAAGTTAGAATATTTAAATACAACCACTAATATATCCATCTGTCAAATAGCTATTTTGGGAGTGAGAACATTTGAAGTTTGCTCACTAAATATTTTTGAAATGTACAATTCCCTATTTTAACCAAGTTCAGCAAGCTGCATAATAGATATGTTAAAAGGCTTATCTCACTTGTCTGAGGTTTTGTACCATATGAGCACTGTCTTGCTGTATTCCTGATTTCTAGCTCCTGTAGTCCTCACCCATTCTGATTGTTTGAGATTCCACAAGTGGCTCGGTTTTACTTACGCTATTGTTTTGTGCATGCAGATATTTTACAATATTGAATTGTAGCTTTTGGTTTTAGTCTAAAGACCTCTCTTCACAGGTTATTTAAAGACAAACATAGTAGTTAAAAGCTCCCTAAATTTGTTTGTCTAGGAAATTCACTATTTTTTTTTCCTGACTTTTGTAAGGTAGTTTTGTGATATTGTTGGCTGAGAGGATTTTCAACTGGTTGTTTGAATCCATCTTTCCACTTTCCCTTAGCATGTGAAGTTCCTGCTGACTGGGTCTTTTATTGGGGCGGGGGGTTATGTTTTTGAGTTTTTTAAAATATAATTTAGATATTGGTCCTCTGTTTGAGAAATAGCTAGCTAAAGTTTTCCCCCAGCTTCCAGTTGTCTCTGTATGTTGTTGGTTGTTTCTTTTGCTATGCAAAAGGTTTTAATTGGATATGATCTGTCAGTACTATTTCCTGTGCAATCAGGGTTCTGTTTGGAAAGTCCTTGTGTACACCTATGACATGAAGAGTTTGGCCTACTTTGTCATCCTGCAGATTAAGTGTTTCTGTTTTGAGATTTAGTTTTCTTTTTTAATTTCCCAGAAATTTATTTGATGTTTGGTTGAATACATTTTATATAGAAAGATTGAGATAGTTTTGGTCTGCTTTGGGTATCATGAGTAAATCTCAGGGAGGCACTAGCTACAAAGGGTGCCAATCTGAAGACCTAAGAAATGGAAACCACAAGCCCAATTTTAGGACTGTTCTCAGCTGGAAGATTTGTTATCTAGTGAAATCAAGCCACTCCCAATGCTCTGTGTGTTCAAGAAAGGCTGGTATTTAGGAGGGCATCATATTCTGCTCACTGGAACATTTAAATATTTGGAACAACAAATAATTTAGCTTTGAAGTTTTCAACACTGAAAAACTTTCAAGTCTACAGTTTACAGCCAGAAAGACTGCTTCACGTTCCTCAAACTGGATGCTCTCCCACAGTTAATCTTCAGCTCTGGCTTCCATCTCTTCCCCATTATCACCTACTTCTGCCTTTTCTCTCTCAAGATACTCTAGCTGCCTTGCGAGCTCTGTTTCATCTGTGTTGGGACCACTCTGGGCTCCATTTTTTTTTTAACAGTTTATTTATTTTTTATTTTTTTATTTTGTTTCAGAACTTGTGTTTGTTTATTTATTTTTATGGCCAGCTCAGCCTGCCCTGAGGGCAGGGCTGGCGTAGCATGTGATGCCAGGGATCGAACCACAGTCCCTGCAGCCGCCTAAGCTTTCCTAAGCAGACACTTTAGACTACTGAGTCATCCTGCCAGGGCCCAAAGTTTTTATTTCTTTTTTTTTAAAGAATTTTATTTATTTATTTATTTATTTATTTTTCTTGTTTCAGAACCTTTGTTTATTCACTCATTTTTATGGCTGGCTCAGCCCGCCTCAAGAGCAGGGCTGGCGCAACATGTGGTGCCAGGGATCGAACTGTGGTCCCTGAAGCCGCTCAAGCTTTCCCAAGCAGGCTCTTTAGACCATTGAGCCATCCTGCCTGGCCCCAAAGTTTTTATTTCTTCTTCTTCTTTTTTTTTTTTTTTACAGGACCAGAGTTCAAACTCATGACCTTACACTTGCCAGGCAGGCACTTGTGCCACGGGGCTATCTCCCTGGCCCCCTCTGGGCTCCATTTGAACACTGAAAACATTTCTCTTTTCCTGAAGTTTTTCTTTGATGACAGCCATGGCTTGATTGAGAACTGAGAGGCCTTCCCTTCTCTCCAGGGTTGTGGTAGTCATCACACACCGAGGAGGAGCTATGAGGTTAACCTTGCTGGGCATAGTCCCTGTTGAACAGCTCAAACCTGCTCTCAGGGCTTCTTTCACAAGGTCAATGGCTTCATAGCTGTTAACAAGCCACTTCAGTGTCTGCTGGAATTTTGACAGCTCGTGGGGTCAAACACCTATTAATATTGTTAATGAGTACCTCTTGTTTATCTTTATTCAAATCTAAACCATCCAAAATGGAAGGATCTGAGACTGAATGCTTAAATGCATCGCAGGCTCCATAGCCCCATCTCTTATACTTGTCATCGAAGACTCATGCAGACCTCTGAAACAGGCTTTCCAGATGCTCGTCCTGGTACATTCTAACACCTCAGCAACATGTCCAAGAATGCTATAAACAGTTTGCAATTTTGTGAATTTGTCTTCACATTTGATTGCTTCCTCTGGAGCAACTCTATTTAACAAATCATTGTATCCTTTTTTTGTGGTCCACTCTAAGATAACTACACATTCATTCCTACCAACTCGAATGAGTGTTTGTAGAAGGTGTACGTCTTCTGGATAATTGACTAAGAAGAATCACACCTCTAATGTATTCCAGCAAACTGACATAAGCTCCCATTTCAGCAATCAGTGGGTACTTTTTCCTACTTTCTTTTTAAGTGGGTTCTTTATTCATGTACATACTATTATGTTTGGTTTGTTGATTTTTTTTTTTATACTGCTACATTACTGAATTTGGTTATTAATTTAGGGTCCTTCGGTAAACTTTTGGGTCTTCTATGTAGAGGATCATGTCATCTGCAAAAACATGTTAATGGACCTTTCATTCACCATCGCTACACCTTCCACCTCAGGAAATTTGTGCTGATAAAATCTACATCTGAGACCTGGCATTCTGAGGTATGTGAGTGAGTCCCGCGCTAATGTCTCAGGGTGCCACCTTCAAGCGGAGAGCTCAGACTTCGTCCACCCTCACTGGCCCGCAAGTTCCCTCGGCATGCCGTGCGCTCAACCCACCGCGCAGGCGGAAGCGCCTCACTGCGCAAGTGCAAAGGGGCCGCTCCTCATCGCTGATCATAGAGTCTGGGTCCGCCAAGAATTAGGGCGAATTTCCATCGCAGGAAGCCGTGGAAAATACCTTTCTTCGGTATCCTTATATTTTGCCAAGTAACCCTGAAGGCATAGGTAAGAGACAGGATTCTGATTTCTTATTCCTCAGGGACAAGTTCTTTCAAACTTTTAGCTAGCCATAAGATGGCGCCGTGAAAGAAAAGAAGGAACGCATGTCTTCCTTCAGTTACCTGGTGTGGGCAGTCGAGATTAATTTTCTGTTCTGTTTTGATTTTGGTTTAATGCATAGTGAAATATATGGGTCTCACTTTAATCTTCTGTGTAGGTGTAGCTACTTTTTCCTAAAGCATTTATTAAAGAGGCTGTCTTTTTTCCAGCATGTGTTTTTGGCCCCTTTGACAAACACCCAATAGCCAAGGGCCCTTGGGGCGTTTCTGTATCCCCTTCTGTGCCATTGATAAATTTTATTTATTATTTTTATTCTTGTTTCAGAACCTTTGTTTGTTTATTCACTCATTTTTATGGCCGGCTCAGCCCGCCCCGAGGTCAGGGCTGGCGCAGCATGTGGTGCCGGGGATCGAACCGCAGTCCCTGAAGCCGCCCAAGCTTCCCCAACCAGGGGCTTTAGACCACTGAGCCATCCCGCCGGGCCCATGTGCCACTGATATATATATATATATATATATATATATATATATATAT
>PVJA010051129.1:0-12992 GCA_004027025.1 Myocastor coypus | reverse complement strand
AACATAGATACTGGGCTTATCATCACTGGCTTTCTGAGTATCAAATACCTTTGACTTAGCTTGTAAATGATATTTTCTGACCATCATTGATATTCTAATAACTTTCCATACAATGTGATATAGGCAGTTACACAATTTTGACACAGATATTTGGAAATTCAAGGAAATACAGAACTGTAGCCTGTCAAGAATATGGTTTATAGCACAATGTAATGCTAAAATTATGTTTGGAATACATGTCACTCTTGTCTTTTTGATATGTACTGCTCCTGGTGTAAACTCAGTTACTGTCATTCTCTCAAGAATAGTTCTTGAAAATAAGAGGCTGGGCCAATAACTTGTCATTTAACTCTTAAAGCCTGTTTTCTCACCTGGAAAATGGCACTCATCATCTTGCGAGGTTGTTGCAGGTGAAATGAGCCATGTGCCCGGCATGCGGCAGCTGCTCAACAGTGGTGCTAGGATCAGCAGTAATTGAGCAGCAGCTGGCGTTCTGAGGGCCGTGCATGGCTGCGATGCTATCCCGTCACTACTGGAAGAAGTTGGAGGCCAGGGAACAGGCAGAGTGAGGCAGGGCCTCTCTTTCTCACGTGTGCACACTCCACTGAGACTACCATGCTTGTGCTGCTGACACCGTATCCACAGTGATCTCCTGAGGTGAGTAGCGAGCAAGTGCCAAGTGACTGTTCCTTGACTAAGGGGTGAGCTCCTGCAGCCAGGACCAGGACAACTGCGTGGTTCACCAGTAAGAAGAGGAGGCTTTGCTACACCTCATCAGGAGAGCCAAGAGCTTGACACCATAAGGTGTTGGCTTCTGAGACACAGAGTTCTGTAAGACTTTTTTCTGAGAGGTTAGAGCTGCTGTCTCTGTTGAGGCTACACTTGCTCAGCTCATTTATGTCCTATGCCCATCGTTTTGGCCTCTCATTGGTCAAATTAAATTCATTTTGAAGGGGGTATTACAGTCTAGTTAAGATGTGTAGTGAAAATCAGCCAATGTCTGATAGATTAGAAGAAGATGAACTTAATGTCGGGTTTGTAGCTCTTCAACTACTAAATAGTCAAGAGTTCTCACCATTTTCTTCCCCTCCTTACACCTCCTTTCCTCTCCCAATTCCTCCCTTCCTTTTCCTTCCTTCCTTCCTTCCTTCCTTCCTTCCTTCCTTCCTTCCTTCCTTCCTTCTTTCTTCCCTTCCTTTCTCCCTTCCTCCCTCATACTTTTCCCCCTCTCTTTCAGTTAGTATGGTGACTTTCATTAGAGGAAATTCTTGAGATCAGTGTCTGGTTGGGGAAGGAAGAGAAGCGGGCATGGTTGGACAGAAAGGGAAAACTTGGCCGTGCTGTTTTCACAATACCCTCACTTGGCTCCACAGAGAGTGATGAAGCTGGACTCGACTTTTGGAGCCATTCAGAGTTGGGGTAAGAGGCCCAGGCCATTCATTAGCTCTCCACACCATCCCCCTCAGTGGATAAGCATCAGAGGTGACACTTGAGTTTTTTCATGAGATAGTTACTGAAACACATATGGGCCATAATATATTCTGTAGAGCAGCATCAGATCAGTGTTGTTTCCATCACGATTTGTGGTGAATGTGGAAAAATTGTCAGATGTGACTTGAGAGACTCTACAATGAATATAGAGACAGGCTAGGCAGGGAACTTATAGCAGCCACTTTCTTATCACTGGGACAAAATACCCAATGCTAGCAACTTAGAGGAGAGGTTTATTTTTTTTATAGATTAATTTTATTTTAAAGAGTAAAAATAGCAGAAACAAAGATAGAAAAACAGTAATAAGTAAGAGTACATATAGTACAGAATTTCAAAACAAGAAAAATTTAACAATGGTTGTATTACATATTTTCATCATCAAATCTGTTTAGATTAATAGATATAGGTATGTAAGATTGATCTAACAATTAAACATTAACACTTTCAATAAACATTAATTTTTTTAACTTTTCCAAATACACTTTGTATTTAAGTCATTCTTCTAAAAAAATTATAGGGGTTGAGGATGCAGAAAACACAAGGTCCTGAGATTGATTCCTGGTACTGCCCAAAATTTGTTTGTTTATTTATTTATCTATTTTAATATTTCTCCTTTTGAGTCCTTAGACTAGGGAGACTATATGATAGTTGCATAGGTAGATCTGGTTTATTTCACTTATGAGTATACATTCAAGATACATCCATTTATATATAAAGTCTTCTAGTTTATCATTCCTTATAGCTGAATAGTATTCCATTTTATGAAAATACCACATCTTTTTCAACCATTCTTCAGATGATGGGCATTTTGGTTGTTTCCAGGATTTGGCTATCACAAATTGTGCTGCTATGAACATAGGTGCACAGATATCACTGTGATATGATGTTTTCAGTTCTTCTGGAAAAATTCCCAGTAGGGGGATAGTTGGATTGAAAGGGATTCCCAATTCTAGTTTTTAAAGGAGTCTCCACACTGATTTCCATAATGGCTGCACCAGTCTGCACTCCCACCAGCAGTGGAGAAGGGTTTCTTTTTCCCCACAGCCTCTCTAATATTTGTTGTTGGTTGACTTCTTCATGATAGCCATTCTTTCTGGGTGAGATGGTATCTAAGTGTTGTTTTGATTTGCATTTCACGAATGGCTAGCGATGTGGAGCGTTTCTTCGTATATCTATAGGCTTGTTGAATTTCTTTCTCTGAGAATTGTGTGTTCATCTCAGATGCCCATTTCTGGATTGGATCTTTGAATTTTGGAACCCTAATGGTTTTTAGTTCTTTATAAATTCTAGATAGAAGACCTTTGTCTGAATACTTATTAGTTAAAATCTTTTCAAAATTTGTGGGTTGTCCTTTCATTCTGTTGGTAATTTCTTTTGACATGAAGAAACTTCTTAGCCAGAAGGAGAGGTTTATTTTGATTCACAGTTTCAGAGGGTTAGTCCATGGCTTGTTAGCTCTAAGGTAGAAATAGCAAGGTAGTAGGAGGGCATAGCATAGGGAAATTGTTCCACCTATGGGCAACCAATAAGTAGAGAGAGAAGGAAGGATCCAGGAACAAGGCTATACTCCTTCAACTTAGGACTCCAGAGAATAACCTCCCCCAGCCAGGCCTCATCTGCTAACAGCACTTTCAGCTATGAACTCACTAATGTTTTAGTCAACTGATGACACTAATGCTATATGATCCAGTGGGCCTCTGGCAGCCCCACCTCTGAACAATGAGATTTTTTGGAGACACACGAGATTGAAATGATTATAGACATGCTGTTTCTTGTCACATCCTGGGTGCAGGTTAAGCTCATTTAAGGCCATAGCTCTTTTTCAATGCCAGATCTGAGCTCAGGTAAAGCTGCTTTGGTGAGGTCAGTGGAGTCTGGGTTCTGGGCTTGTGGTCCAAACAAATCAAGTTTTACGTAAGTGTGGTTAACTGAGTCATAAATCACATTCTTATATTCCACACAACCCATTTATGTTTCTTCTACCAAAAAAAAAAAAAAAAAAAGCTCTCCATCAAAATGAAGTGCAATTAAATAGGGTTGGGAAGATAACTTGGCTGTCTAAGCACCTGCCTGGCAAGCAGAAGAACCAGGGTTTCAACCCCGGTACTACATGCCTTGCTGGCCCCATGTGGAGCTGGTTATTGAAGCTGGGCATGGTGGCACATGCTTGTAATGCCAGAATTGGGAAGGCTGAGACAGGAGGATCACTATGAGTCCAAGATGCATAGAGAAACCTTGTACCAAATAAATGAACTTCAAAAAAAGAGCAATTAAACAGTTTCTAATCTTTGCCCTACATACAAGGCAACCTGTAATTTATTTATTTAGTCTTTTCGGTACAGGGTCCTGCTATGAAGATCAGGCTGGCCTGGAGCTCACTTTGTATCCCAGGCCGGTCTTGATCATTCACAGTGATCCTCCTGCTTCAGCCTCCTGAGAGCTGGGATTACAGGCATGAGCCACCATGCCTGGCTGCAACCTGTAATTTAGAGTAAGATTTAAAGAGATAACACATCTCTTCAGTTTTTCCTTACAAACTTGCTTCAATAGTTGGGAATTTTTGTTTAATATGAAACCGAGTTTTTCTTTGTGTTTGAGATAACTACTCAGCTGCATCTCCTGTGGCTTCTCCAAGTCTCAATTGCAACTTCAGTGCTTGTTGAGTGCCAACAAAGTTGTAACTTAAAGCCTTCGGGAGGCCTGAGTTCTCTCTGTGTTAGACAATTATCAGTCTTCACCATTGAAATCACTCACCCTTTTGTTGCTCTTCATAATAGAGAAAGTGGCTTGCTTCTTTTGGTGACTTGGCAAGATAGTGAGAGAGAGAGAAGGGAAGGGGAGGGGTGGAGACAGGCAGGGGGGAGGGGAGGACAATAACAGGGACGCACAGCAGGATTGTCCCCCAACCCATTCCTTTGTCATCCTTTTCTATCAGGAGTCCTTGGTCCACTTTGCAAAGGAGCTGTCTACTTCAGTGGCACATGGCTCAGTGACTACACTTGGCATCAGAATGCAGTCGGTGTTCCTGCTTTAGAAATTTCCAAACCTCTTCTACTACAGCATCAATTTCTTTAAATTAGCTTTCCTTTTTATCTAAGAAGCATGCACTTAGAATTGCTATACATGTTGCTGAAGCAAGCGCGCACATTTAGGTTTAGAAGTCACAATGCCAAAAGGCTCACAAGGAAACACTCCTACCTCACCTACTCTTAAATTTCTTCTCTCATTAACAATTATCTTTTTTTTAAAAATAATACACGATCTTTCCATGGAGTATGGACTCATAGTGATCCTCCTGTCTCAGCCTCCTGAGTGCTGGGTTTACAGGCTTGGACCACCATGTGGCTGGCACAGCTTGCAGTACTGTGGATTAAACTCTGGCCCTTGTGCTTGCCAGGCAGGTGCTTATGCTGCTGAGTTATCTCCCCAGCCCAACAATTACCTTTTAATATACACACTTTAACTGACATAATGATTATATGTATATATACCCTATATACATATGGGATACAGCGTGATGTTTTGATGTTTGGATATACTGGGTAATGATTCAGTCAGGTCAGTTACCATATCTATTGCTTCAGATGTCATTTTTTTGTGATGAAAGCACTAAAGAAACTTTCTTCTAGATATTTTGAAATTTACAATACATTATTATTAATTACAGTAACCCCATTGTGTATTGGAACACTAGAACTTATTTGTCTTGTCAACTTTTTAGATTTCAAGATTTGAATCTTTCTCTTTTTAAAAAATTTATGTATTTGCTACAGGGTCTCACTGTGTAGCTTGGATTCATAGTGATCCTCCTGTTTTCAGTCTCTCCAGTGCTGGGATTACAGGTGTACATCGCCACACTGGGTCTCAGTGGCTGACTCAGCGCTCCTGGGGGTGGGGCCAGTGCGGCATGTGGTGCCCAGGTGCGAACCTCGATCTCCGGTGCTTAGTTCACTGAGCTATCTTTCTGGCCCCTGTGAATTTCTCTTTGTCTTATTTCGCTTAATGTAATATCGTCCAGATCTATCTATGTTATCACTTTTGATGGGATTACATTATTATATGGTCAAGTAGAATTCCATTCTGCATATATACCATGTTATCTTTATCCACACACCCATTGGTAAGACAATAGATTGATTCAATTTCTTGGGTTTTGTGGATGGTGGTACAATAAACATGGGGGTGGGCAGATGTCTCTTCAACATACTAGTTTTATCTCCTTGTAGTGAGATGTCTGGATCCTAGTTTTTTTCAAAGGTCCTTTTTCTTTACTATGTATGTCTATTTTTCCTATGTACTATGTATATTACTGGTGTGAAATATTAATTTAGACTTTATTGACTTTCTTATAGACTCAACAAGATATAATTTTCTTTCTATCCCTCCTATCTGTTTTACACTCTTGATTCTGCCAGTAGAGACTCACTGTAATTATTGGTTGATTATAATTTTAGCAATGATCAAATTATCAAGTTATAATGACTTACATTGTTATAATTATATAAATCTTTTTCAGTGCAGAGACAAGGAATGTATTATAATTATGTTTCATTTTTGTACTCTTTTGAATACATCTAGAGTTAATAATTGTCTCCCTCATTTGCTTTAATTTCTCATTTCTCTCAACATGTTTATTTAGATTGTTACACATATCATAAAATTTACCAGATGAGTTTCACATACTTTTGTCCTCTATTCTTTTTTCTGACTTGTTGCTGTCTGGGGGGTCTATGCGGCATGGAACTTCCCTTAGAAATCCTCTTTGAGTCTCATCTATCTTTGATCCCATTTCCTAGATCTCCCAGAATTATTTTATTGAGTCTCATTTTCACAGAACACATTCTCGAAAAGCTTTCTGAGAATGAGCTCAAGGAGAAAAGGTTTTTTTTTTTTCTTTTTGAGACCTTTCAAACCTGTATTGGTTGTTATCTTCACACCTGATTGTACTGGGTATTTGGCTGGGTATAGAATTTTAAAGTGAAAGTGATGTTTCCTTTAAAATTTGGAAAGCATTGTTTCACATTTGCTAGCTTCCTGTGTATGTTACTGCTAAGAAAATACTATGTTGCTGCTAAGAAAATACTCAATGTACTAGAATATAACATACGTAACACTCAGAGACATAGTCACTGGCATATTTTTTGAACAGAATCCCAGCTGCACAAGCAATAATACCAAGAATCAGCAAATAATACCAAGAATCATCAAATGGGATCACATCAAATTAAATACCTTCTGCACAACAGAGGAAACCAGAAAGCTTAAATATTATATGGTTTCTCTTATATGAGAGATATAATATATTAATAAATTGCAAAATAAATACATACAATGAAAAAAAGGAAAGATAATCTAAAAGTGCATCTTGATTTAGTATAATTGTCTTATGTATTTTATGTTTTTTTGGTCTGTTTATCCAGTTGTTAATATTTATTTATTTAGTTTTTCTCTCTTTATTCTTGTTTGCTTGCTGTTAGCCAGATAATCAATAAAAAGCAACCATGCAGAACTGGGCCTCACCCTATCCTGTGTTCCCAGCCCACCTCCCAGCTGCAGGAACAGGTCTGGAGGGGAAGGCAGGATGGGCAATGCCACTTCTGGGAAATGAAAGCAGGCTCCGAGGAGGAATCCTCGAAACAAGGAAAAATAAATTAAATGCCCTCTGACTCCTTCATCTGGGTCCAGGTCCTCTCCCAGGTCCCCAGAAGCAGTGAGCACAGCACTGAGGTCTGCCGCCTTCCCACGGTCTGGGTAGATGGTACCAGGAGCGAGGTGGGTCCAGACCACAGGAGAATTGTACCACGGACCAGGTAAGCGGGAGCTCGGAGACTGAACTGGGCACCTGGCAGGGCGTGGATGAGACCTTTGAGTTAGGAGGGTCTGGCCCCACTGGCAGGGTGCCAGGCAGGAGTGTGAAGGTGTCAACGCAGCTTCCCGGGCTGAGTGTCCTCCACACATTGGGGACGGGGTGGATTGTTCCACGGAACGATGAGTTTACTGGCCCATGTGGAGTGGAGGCGGGGGAACACAAAGTGCGAGTCTGCCGGGGAAGGAAAGGAGGGAACATTCTTCATTCTTTGCCAGGTGAGCCACCTGAGGACTGGGAAGGCGGCCATGGACAAGATGGAGGGAGGTGGGGGTCAGTGTGGACTGCAGCGAGGCAGGGGAGCCCACGGGGCAGAGGGGCGGGAGGAACTACTGTGTCCACGTTCACTTCAGACGTCAACGGCTGAAAGAAGAGGAAGGGGAGAATGAATGGAGGAAGTGGGGCTGTCTTCCTCAGGGCCGCTGGGCTGGTGGGGATGAAGAGGAAGAGGGGGACAGGTGGGCGGGGAGCTCAGGACCCAAGCCTCCAGGCTTCTTCTAGCAGTCGCCACCTCCCCGGTCATCAGTGGAGACTTCCCGGAAGATGGTGAGCATGGAGTGCTGGACGCCATCAGCCAGAGCGGGGACGTCCTCCGGCGTTAGCCCTTCTGTGGGCACTGGTGGCAGTACCCGCACCTGACACCGCCCTGAGGTGAAGCAGCGTTCTTTCTTGCAGTAGAAGTCTCCGTAGGAGGACGTGACTACGGGTACTATGGGAACCTGGGCCTGGACTGCGAGATGGAAGGTGCCACGTTTGAAGGGCAGCATGGAGCCGTTGTGGTTTCTTGTTCCTTCAGGAAAAACCCAAACTCTCAGGTCCTGGGTGAGCAGGGTCTGGGCCACCTGTGACCTGACACTGATGGCGTCCCCTGTGCGCTTCCGGTCAATGAAGACGACTCTGGCCAGCCAGCAGGCCAGCCCGGCGGAGCCTGCCCAGAGCAACTCGCGCTGGGCAGTGGGCATGCAGCGGCCCGGCAGGACCTCCATCATCCGCAGCAGGGCCAGCGAGTTCTGGTGGTTGGACACCACGACGTAGGGCTGCGACAGGGGGAAGTGGTGGGTCCCCCGCACCTCTACTCCGATCCCCTACGGGCACTTGATGTGGAGCAGCATCTGGCGCAAGATTTTCATGTTCTCAATGCTGCGTCCACGCACGACGCATGCAGGGATGGCCAGCACGGCCAGGAAGAGGATCCAGCCATTGTAGAAGCCCATCTTGAAGAAGTACTTGGCACTGGGGGTGCAGAACCACAGGGTGGGCAGCGACAGCAGCAGCAGCACTGTCCATGCCTCTGGCCACAGCTCCATCCTGGCTACCTCAGAGGGGTGGGGTGCTTGGGGTGCCTGGGGTGCCTGGGGGGGCCGGCCCCCTCCTCAGCCAGGCTGCGGCAGCGGTGGTGGCGGCAGGCTGTGTCTCTGTCTCGATCGGGGTGTCAGTGCCAAGGGGGCGACAGGATTTGGGGGTATCCTAGACCCGGCTGATGGAGGGGAGGTGGGAGTGGAAGGCTGGGCCCATAGCGGTAAGAACGGCTTGGGGGAAGGTCGCCTGCCCTTTCTACGCTTAATCTTTATTTATAGTAATTAACTTGGTAGGGGCTTATACGTAAATTAATATGATGCTAACAAAAATTTTCTAAGCCTTTTTTTTTTTTTTTTTTTTAGGTACCTGGTATTGAACTCACAATCTCACGCATGCCAGACAGGTGTTGTGCCACTGATTTATTTTATTTTTTATTTATTTTTTAAAATTTTTTTTCTTGTTTCAGAACTTTTGTTTGTTTATTTACTTATTTTTATGGCCAGCTCAGCCTGCCCTGAGGGCAAGGCTGCCCCAGCATGTGTTGTCGGGGATCGAACCGTGGTCCCTGCAGCTGCCTAAGCTTTCCTAAGCAGGCGCTTTAGACCACTGAGCCATCCTGCCAGGCCATTTATTTTAATATATATTGCAGAACTAGGAATCAAACTCAAGACCTTGCACTTGCTAGGCAGGCACTTTTTGTGCCCTCAAACTATCACCCTTGACCCAGTGTGCCACTGATTTATATCCCCAGCCTGCTAATGAAAACTACAAAAAGAAAAAGCATTGGTGAGGGAAGAGGGAAGAAAGAACTGAAATGTGTTACATGTGTGTAGGAACACCCACAATGAATGTAATCATTACGTACTACAAACAGGCACGAATATATATATATATATATATATATATATATATATATATATATTATTTTTTTTTTTTTTTTTGGACAGAGTTAATATACCTTATGATTTTTCAGAAAGTAACTACTGTGGTAATTGACAGGAGAGTCGACTTTTAATTATAACTTAATCAAGGATTGTCACAATTAGAAAAACATGTCACTGATAACAGCCCTGCTTGGGATTCAATGTATTAGAATCTGAGTGATTATCCCCTTTACTGATAGGGATTCAGATGCACAAATTTAGGCTTTATTTCAAAATGGCAAATTCAGTATGAGAAACAGGACCATATATAATTCAAAAAGCATCAGGGATATCCAGTTGAATAAGGTATAGCTTGTTGTACATTTGAACTTAATTCATTTTGAGATGATGAAAGCGTGTAACTACTTTAGAATGATCTAGGCTGTGTGGTCCATGTGTTTCACATAGTGAAACATAATGAAACACATCGTATTATATGATAAATTATTTTTTCATCTATCCCTTTCAGGGTGGTATAATTTTCTAAGAAAGTTATTGATAGGTTGAGTATTGTAACTATGAACTTCATTTCAGGAAGTAAAGAAAGATATTTCAAAATAGTTATCTGATAAAGGAAGTTGAAGCTACCCATATCGGGGCCACAGCAAAAAATAATTAATTACACCAAGTGAGAAAATTCAGATTAAAAGGGCACATGGTATATGATTCCATTCTAATAAAATCTTGGAAAGTGCAAACACTCATAGAGTGACAGAAACAAGACCAGTGATTGCTTGGTAATGGGTAGTGGGTATGGGAATGGTGAGAGGTGGGGTCACAAGAGGGCACAAAGGAACTCAGGGGGATGGTTTCCTATCTTGACTGTGCTGATGGTATCATGAGTGTGTGTGTGTATCTCAAGAGTTTCCAAATTGTATACCTTAAATATAAAAAAAAGCACATTATATGTCAATTATTCCTTACTATGCATGTTAGAAAATGAGAGATGGAGGGAGGGAAGAGGGGAAGGAGAGAGGGAGAAGGGATAGATAGATAGGAGAGACACAGACAGACAGACAGACAGACAGACACAGAGAGGACTTTGGAGTCTGATAGTGTCAAGAACAAGTATGCTACAGGCAATGGGACTTTTTCATTTTTTTTTTTTAATCTTTTTTGAGACAAGATCTCACTATGCATTTCAGGCTAGCCTTGAGCTTATTTTGTAACCCAGGCTGGTCTAGAACGTGCAATGATCCTCCTGCCTCAGCTTCCCAAGTGCTGGGATTATGCTTGTGTGTCACCACGCCTGCTTGGCAATGAGACTTGTGCATGGAGGTGTTTCCAAATGTCACTAACACCTGTAGGATCTGTAGGTCTTTCGCTTGGTGTGATTTCAGATGCAGTGCTCCTTGGGAGATTGAGAGCTGATTGCCAGAATGTTTAGAACTAAGCAAGGGAAATGTTAGCAGATCTCACTGTTCAGGTGTTATGCAGTCCTTCTTTTCTTCTTTTTCTTTCTTTAGACAGTGCTTTGCTACGCAGTTGGCCTTAAACTCACTAGGAGCCTTGAACTTGCAAAGATCTTCCTGCCTCCTATGTGCTGGGGTTACAGGTAGGTGCCACCATGCCTAGCACTCATAATCCCCCATTTCCAAGCTACCTCCTTACCCAGCCTTCACTTTTGTTGGTGGTCTCCAAAAAGAAAAGTGCCTTTTTCACTACTGCTGATATTTGCCTGTCCCTTTCCCCCAGAATATAAGCTTTAATCATGTGCAGATTATAAAACAGCTATAAAAATACAATATATTTCTCATCACCATTCATTTGGATGAACTCTTAATGTCAGAGTCAGTTGGTTAGGGGCTGGGGACATAGCTCCGTGCCTGTCTGGCACAAGTGCAAGGTCGCAAGTGCCTGTCTGGCAAGTGCAAGGTCGTGAGTTTGAACCCAGTCCTGCAAAAATAAACAAACAAAAAAACTGAAAAAAAACTAAACAATAAAAAAAAAAATAAAAACAGAGTCAGTTGGTTATTGAGTAAAAGTAGGAGAGGTTTGAGGCGAGGGGTGGCATTTTAATCTTTCTGTGGGGGATGCTGGTAAGATCACCTGTCCCCCCACCTGCCTTGCTACCACTGCCAGAGACAGCATAACTTAGGATGTGGCATCTCAGATGTTCTCACACCTGGATGTCAGCAAACACAAGGGGGCTTCAAGCCACATGGCGCCTGCCTAGCGTGCTTGTGGAGCTTCAAGCGAGGTCTTTGTGGAAAGACAATAGGCTGAGGCTCACCTGAAGCCCGAGAGCGTGTGGGGGTCGCAGCGGTATTCATGGTCTTGGCAGACACTCTTGCTCTTCTGTGAAGGCAGGGATGCTCTGGCTAGGAAATGCTGGCACCCGCTTAGTGAGCATCCTCTCAGGGCCAGGCACTGTGCTCAGCACTTTGCATAAATTATGTCAGTGGTTTTACAATAACCCTATTGTTTCCATCTTACTTCACTGGGGAGGAGACCGAGGTGTAGATAACTCGAATATCATGACCAAAGCCACTGAGCTAGAATGTGCTCGAGACAGAGCGCTGAATCCAGAGATTCAGCGTAAACCCAGGTGCACTCCCCTCAAGAACTTCAGCTAGGCCTGGGCGTGCAGCTCAGCAGGGCACTTACCTGGCATGGGTGAGGCCCATGGTTCAAAGCCCAGCACTACCCTTGAAACCCCAATAAACAAAAAGGAAAACAACAACAAACAAAAACAACAAACCCTCCAGCCCTGAGCATTAAAAGCAAGAGTTGGGGAGAGAGGCCAAACTCTTCTGCGGTTACTCTTGTCAGGACTTTTGTGTGAGGCTGCTGTGAAGCAGAGAAATGGCTGGCTTTCTGCCTGAAATATAGAGGCCAATGTGGGTAACTGATAGCCCTCTCCAACTTTGTGGAGTTGCCCTCAGGAGACCTGGGTTCAAGTCCCCATTCTGCTACTACCCCAGTGTATGACCTTAAGCGGTTACTAGTCCCTCATTGGACACTGAGTCCCAGTGTTCCCATCTGTTAAAGGGGAAGAGTCAATCAAATAATGAAAGTTTCCATTAGCTTTGAAATGCAAGAGGTCTATGTGTCACTTCCAGGGGCATTTGCATTCTGCTACTGTCAGAGAAGTATTTTTTAAGGCAGGGATCCTCTCAGTGCTCTGAGGTCACCATGTGGAATCCACCCAAGGACAGCCCCTGCTGTGCCAAATTGAGGCAGTAGAGGGGTTAAGCGGCACACCCTGTCTTGCTCCAGAAGGGTTATAAGGACTTAATCATGTCTCAGCTCTGCTGCTGCTGTGACTCACAGCTGCTCTGTGAGGATGTTAGCACGCAGGAACAGGCAACATGACATACGATGTGCTGGCAGCCACAGGATTCTCCTATCCCAGCACTACTCTTCTTCTTCTTCTTCTTCTTCTTCTTCCTCCTCCTCCTCCTCCTCCTCCT
>PVJA010051128.1:0-12975 GCA_004027025.1 Myocastor coypus | reverse complement strand
CCCAGGCTGGTCTCGAACTCGCATCGATCCTCCTGCCTCAGCCTCCCGAGTGCTGGGACCATTATTATATTTTAGATAAAAAATGTATATATAGTAAAACACAAAAACAAATACATGACAAAAAAAAAAAATCTTAAAAAAGGGGCTGGGGAGATAGCTCCGAGGCACAAGTGCCTGCTGGGCAAGTGCAAGGTCGTGAGTTCGAACCCTGGTCCCACAAAACAAAACAAAACAAAACAAAACAAAACAAAAAAAAACCAAATACATGATTATTTGTTAAAAATCAATTTGTTTCATTATTGGAGATTACACTGGTCTATTCTATTTTTCTTTTCTTTTTAAAATGTATTTAGAGGCCGAGACTGAGAATCTGTGACAGCATCCGAGGGGGTGAATAATAGCTCTTCAAGTCTACAGTAAAAAAGGGCCTCCAATAAAACTACACTGCAAAAACAAAGTAGAAAAAGTAAAAAAGTTGAGTGAACAGAACCTGAAGAGTTTATGGTAGAAAAAGTACTGGACTGATGTGTAGTGAATGGGAAGGTGGAGTATTTTCTGAAGTGGAAGGGATTTATAGATGCTGATAATACATAGGAACCTGTAGAAAATTTAAACTGTTCAGAGTTAACTGAAGCATTTTTAAAAGAATTTTTAATTTAATTTTATTTTTTTCTTGTTTCAGAACTTTTGTTTATTTGTTTACTTATTTTTATGGCCGGCTCAGCCTGCTGTGAGGGCAGGGCTGGCGCAGCATGTGGTGCCGGGGATCAAACCACGGTCCCTGCAGCTGCCTAAGCTTTCCTAAGCAGGTGCTTTAGACCACTGAGCCATCCTGCCAGGCCCCTGAAGCATTTCTTAATTTGTAAAAAGCTGGTAAAGAAAAAGATGGTACAAAAAGAAAATCTTGATTTTGACTTACTAGTGTTGAAAAAAAAACATTCTAATTAAAATCAAGTTTAGTAGTCAGTTTTGAAAGTATTCTGGAGATTGGTGGGTTTTGTTTTGCATCTATAGCCCTGGCTACTTTGAACAAATAAAAGTTTTTGTAGTTGCTTCCTTTATCAAAAAAGAAAAAAAAATGCTACAGGGTCCCACTATGTAGCTTGGACTAGTAGTGATTCTCCTGTTTTTAGCCTGTCTAGGACTGGGATTACAGGCACGTATCACCATACCCAGTCTCATTCGCTGACTCGACATGCCCAGGGGTGGATGGCACTGCACAGCACAACATAGCAGGGATCAAACTCTCGTCCCTGTGCCTGCCTAAGCAAGTGCTGTAGTTCACTGAGCTATCTTATTTAGCCTTCTATTTGTTTTTTTTTGAGACAGGGTCTCACTATGCAGTTGAGGCTGGCCTTGAGCTCACTTTTGTAGCCCAGGCTGGTCTCGAACTCACACCGATCCTCCTGCCTCAGCCTCCCAAGTGCTGGGATTATAGGCGTGTGCCACCACGCCCGGCTTTCTATTTGTTTTCAAACTATACTTGACTCAACCTTTCAATCATGTATACAGTCAACTTATTAATTACAAAAGGGACAAGTTAACCCTTAAAACAGAGAGGTCTGTCATCAAGGGATCACAGCCATCAGTGCTAACACCACATTTCTTCCAATGCAATTCACTGAAAAGCATGAAACATAATTCTGTGGCATTCTTGCTCTCTGCTCCCTCCAAAATTCAACCTGAATCTAATCATGAGAAAACAATCATACAAAACAAGAATGATACTGTGTAAGACAACTGGCCTGGAGTCTTCCAAAATTTCAGGGACATGAAAATCATATTTTAGATTACAGGAATACAGAGGTCAAAGTAAAATTCTTATTTATCTTTTCCCAGATAGTAGACCGGGAAGGAAAAGTCAAAATGTTATAAAGATTATTTTGTGGAAATTAGAATATATATGGAACATCAGAGATCACTACTATTATATTCTTTGGATATGAAAGTTATACTTAAGTAGGAAGAGAACCTTATTTGCCAAGTGTAACAACTCTGCAAGCTCAGCACTCGAGGATGAGGCAGGACTGCTGTGTGTTTGTTCAAGGCCAGCTGGTCTCAAAAAACTAAAATACTGTTAGAACATATAAATGTTCAAAATATGTTGGAGTGAAGCATCATGTTTGCAACTTATTACCAACGAGTTTGAAAAAAAAAAAAAACCTCAAAGATAAGCCAAACTGGTAAGATGTTCACAAGTAGACAACTGTTTGAAAAAAAGTATATGACTATTATACTCTTTCTGTTTTTTTTTTGTACCAGGAATTGAACTCAGGACCTTGGGCTTGCCAGGCAGACACTGTGTAGGCTCTCACCTCTGTGTCTCAAATTTTTTAGAAAACCTTTGGGCCAGGGAGATAGCTGGCAAGCGCAAAGACCTAGGTTTGATCCCCTTACCATCTGTTGTGCTGGCCCTGTGCTGTGCCAGCCACTGAAAACCTGGTGTGGTGGTGTATGTCTGTAGTCCCAGTGCTAGTAACGGTGAGACAGGATCACTATGAGTCCAAGTTGTGTAGGCAAGACCCTAAACCAAAACAAAACAAAAAAACCCTCAGGGGTGGGAATGTTCTTAACTAAGGCCTATGTATCAAGAATAGATCATGTGTTTGAAATACAGATAAAAGTGTTTGTCTAGACCAAGTGTGAGCACTCACCAGCATGGGCAGTAAGAAAGTAAAATTAAAGGCACTGTAAGGAAAAGTACACATGTGAGAAAACTATAATGGAGTGACAAATTCCAAAATGGAAAAACAAGCATGGAGCAATGTGGGGGACAGAGATGGGAAGAGAACTGAATTAGAGGGGAGAGAGTGAGGGAAGCTGTGAGTATGGCACCCACAGGGCATGTGTGTAGACCAACAGGGTCCTGACTAGGGATAAGGGGAACTGACATGCTGGTGGGTCAACCACTAGACTGTAAGGCCAGGGTTCTAAAGCAATGCACAGCTTTCTTCTGCCACAAGCAATGGTAAAACAGTAATAGCAGGTGACCTTTTTTGGAAGTAATCTGCCAAGGTTTTTCTGGGGGTAAGGCCTTGTGCCTGTGAGGCAATATTGGCTCTTGATTTTAAAAACACCAGTGAAATCATCTATGAGATAAACGGAGTTCAAATGCTGTTCATATTTGAGGATTTTTTAAGAAAGTGGTAGGTGGAAAGTCAGATTGAACAAGACAAAATTATGAACATGTCAGTATTTATACTATTTTTCTTTCCTCCTTGGTTTTGAGATACTCTTGGTAGGTAGCCCAGGACGGTGTTAAACTCAAGGCCATCATTTTGCCTTAGCCTCTTGAGTGCCAGGACTGGAGACGTGTACTATGTTCCCAGTTAGAACTGATACTATTCTGCTTATGCATATCCTAGACATTTCCATGATAAGGCTATTATTTTAGGAGACTAAAAATCACTGCCCCATACATATATAATTTCTTATCTTCTAGGGAACAATAAAGAAGAAAAAATTAAAAAGAACAGTTGAAACCTTATTAACTGCTAAAATATTAAACACAGATGCCTTAAAATCAGCATTTCTCAAACTGTGGGTCAAGACCTTGGTGGGGGTTGAACAACCAAAACACAGGGGTCGCCTAAAGCCATTCCGAATCACAACTGTAGCAAAATTACAGTTTCGAAGTAGCCACCAAAGTCACTTTTTGGTTTAGGGTCACTGCAACATGACAAACTGTCTTGCAGGGTCACGGCATTAGCAAGGTTGAGAACCACTGCTTAAAATGTTTAGAAAAAAGTATGTTTAGAAGTTCAGTGCTCGCTTCGGCAGCACATATACTAAAATTGGAATGATACAGAGAAGATTAGCATGGCCCCTGCGCAAGGATGACACGCAAATTCGTGAAGCGTTCCATATTAAAAAAAAAAAAAAGAAGTTCACTGTTGGTGTATTGAGATATTCATCAAGTTTTTGTGTTTTGCCTTTTTTTGAGATAAGATCTTGGTATACAGTTCAGGCTGGCCTTGAAATCACTATGTAGCCCAGGAAGGCCTTCAACTCCCAGTGATCCATCTGCAGCAGCCTCCTGAGTGCTGGGATTACTACACACATATAAGATGTTCAACAAATTTTAAAAACTACTGCTACTGTTACTATCTTTCCAGTGTTATTACCTGAACTGTTTCCAAAATCCTCTAGGCACATAGTACTGCAGTCGAGAAGCAGCTAAATGACCGAAGATGACCTGAAGGTGTCTTAGGACACCAATATTATACTCTTTCCTATCTTCTGTTTTACTTAATGCTGGTTTGTCTTCGAACTGTTGAGGATATCCAAATACATCATCTCTGGGATCAACATTGCTCTGAAAATCAAAAAAGTATTAATGAACTACACTAGTAAAACATATTGATACAAATGCCAGTTAGTGGGCATATTTTTTGTACTTTTGTTATTTTTTTCCTCAAAACACTTGGGGTGCTCTTCTACTGACCTACATCTGGATTTTTAAAAACTTTTATTTTTACACGATGTCTTGCTAAGTCACTAAATTGTCCATGCTGGGTTGAAACTTGAGAGATGGAATTCTAGGCATGTGTTACCATACTCAACATCACCTTTAATTTGCTAAGTTTATACTGTTAATGCTCGACTCCCCATTTTATAAGAGCTATTTTTATTCTTTTTTCTGAGGTGAAAGTCTTGATTTTTTTTGTTTTTGCTCTTTTTGAGACAAGGTCTCACTATCGGTTCAGGCTGGCCTTGAGCTCACTTTTGTAGTCCAGGTTGGTCTCAAACTTGCACCAATCCTCCTGCCTCAGCCTCTCAAGTGCTGGGATTACAGGGGTGTGCCACCAAACACCTGGGGAAAGTCTTGATGTGTGCTTCAGGCTGGCCTTGAACTTGTGAGGATCCTTGTGCCTTAGCCTCCCAAGTGTTGGAATTATGGGCTATGCCACCACGCCCAGCTCTAAATTATTATAAATGAACATTCTCACTGTGAGGTGAGGCATCAGTGAGGGTAGGTGGTATACAGTAGAGTTGGTGTGGTGATCAAGACTAAGCTGGACACAAATTCAAACTCTACCACTTAACAGGTAAACAAATTTGACCAAGTGAACATATTTGTAAGTTTCCAAGCTTTAGCTTTCTTATGTGTGCATGGGGATAATACTGTAAGGCCTGTATTAAATAATATATAGGATGCACTCAGAATTGTAAACATCCAGTAAAATATACACATTAATAGTGGTTATGGTTGGCAAGCACAGGGTCCTGAGTTCAATCCCTGGTATCAGGGGGGAAAAAAGTGGTTATGCTCAAAAAACGGTGTTATAAGTGGGGTCACTAATAAGATAATGCAAACATTTTAAATGTATCCAAGTTGTAAACATAAGAGAAAGCTTATCTGGCTTATTTGGCCTGGGGGAGGGGGTACAACAAAAATAGAAATGGAATCCAAGGTCACAAGCATGCCAGGGAAGCACCTACCACTGAGCTACATACCTAGCACCACAAAACACTCAAAGAAAACCAAGTATAGGCTTTAAGAAATTGAACTTGGTATTATAATTTCCTCTCTATAGCACCAAAGATATAGGCAACAAAAGAAATAAAGATAAACTGGACCTCCTGAGAAATGTAATAAGCACTGCAAAATGATCTCCACATCACTAACCATCATCAGAGAAATGCAAATCACAACTACAATGAGGTATTACCTCACTGTGGTCAAGAGATTGTAACAAGTGCTAGTGAGGCTGTGAAATGAGTGTATGGATCCCTTGTGCACCAATGGTGGCAATGTGAAACGGTACAACTGTTATAGCAAATTCTCAGAAAATTTTAAGTGGAATTAGCCTATGACTAAGCATTTCTACTTCCGGGCATGTACCCAAAAGAAATGAAAGCAGGGAATCACATTCACTGTCTTTTTTTTTTTGTCTTTTTGAGACAGTGTCTTGCTATGCAGTTGAGGCTGGCCTTGAGCTCACTTTTGTAGCCCAGGCTGACATTCATTGTTCACTTTAGTCACAATCACAAGTGAGAAGCAACTCAAGTATCCATAAAAAATGAATAGATAAGCAAAATATGGGATACAAATATAAAATACAGTAAAACAGTATTCAGTCTTTTTGTTTATTGAGCTTGGTTTCTTGGTATGTAGTTCAGATGGGCCTTGGATGCCATGCTCAGTATTCAATCTTTTAAAGAGAAAATTCTAGCACATCACAACATGGATGAACCCTGAAGACATGCTAAATGAGACAGCCATAAAATGGCAAATATTCAAGCATTCCACTTAAAGTGCTTAGACAGCTAAATTCATAGAGAACAAAGAATGGTGGTTGGGGTTGGGGTTTGAAGGACAAGTTGTTAGATGGTTGGAATTATACACAATAATATTAAAATAGTTAATACCATTTAATCATGTCTTTGATGAAAAAATTGTTTTATGCCTTCAAAATAAAATAAGACAGTAATAAGCTGGATATGGTGTCAAGACTTTATAACCCTGGCTACTTAGGAGGGCGAGGCAGAAGGATCTGTCTGAGGTCAGTTTAGTCACTTTAACAGGTCTTGTCTCAAATATGAAAATAAAACAGCTCAATGGTGGAACACTTGCCCAGTAAGTGCAAAGGATAGAATTGAATTCTAGTATAGGGGGAAAAAAGACAAAGACAGAAAAAAAATCTAGTCTGTGCCCAAAAGAAACTTAGAGCCCAAGGAAGAAAATAAAAATATAAGCAGGTTGGATATAGAAACACATGCCTATAATCTAAGCACTTCAGATGCTGAGGCATCTAAGTTAGAGGTCACCTTGAGCTCACAGTGACTTCCAGGCAGCCCAAAGTAGACAGTGACACAGTGTAATAACAACAACAACAACAACAAAAAACAACGAACCAAAACCATCCTGCCTTTGCATCCTGAATAGCTGAGATTATAGATGCAGGTAGGGGCTTGGGATTTGACTCAGCAGTAGAATGCTTGCCTAGCAAGCTGGAAGGCCTGAGTTTGGCCCTTGGCACCAAATGTAAAACAGGTACAGGTAACCACAGACATATAAATTGTGTCATTTTGAGTGCCTTACCTACTGCTTACCAGCACAATCAGCTATATCTACCTGTGTTTAACTTAGTATCCCAGGGATATACGTGGGTGTGAGCACTGCCTACGAAGTATTATTTTTAAAAAGCAATAAGGCTGAAATCTAGAGCCTCAAGCATGCTAGGAAAGTGCTCTATCACTAAGCTACATCCTCAGCTCCTAAACCCTGCAGATCTGGTCCACAGGTTCAGGGAGGACGTGATGTGTGTTTTAAAATCCCTGCCAACTCTTTTTTTTTTTAAAGAACAAATCTAGTCTGTTGACTGAAGAGAGGAAATGAGGAAAGAAGCATCCAAGACATTTATTATGATGGGAATATACTCTGGCTTCCTTATTCTGTTCCCACTAATGCAACAAACATGAAAAGACAAATGCAGTATAGGGCAAATATAAACACGGCCACAACCCAAGTCCTGCCACCTCTTTCTGAAAAGCAATGTCATAGTCATGTCAACTCTGATCCACCACAATATTCTTTTGGTTGATTATTTTGTATTGAATATGCTGTAGGCAGCCTAAATTCTGCAATGAATTGGGGGAGATATAAGTATAACCTAGAAGCAAGCAAAGATAAACTTGGCAGATACTATACAATTGGGCACAAATTAATGATACATAATCAAAATGAAAGAGTAAACAATTAAGGTTTACACAAACTCAAAATTATACTGAACACCACGCGAAAACAATGTGTACACTAAATTGCTGCTTTACATTAAGAGGTAGCAGTCCAGCCAGCAGAGTCTACCCCTGCTTTTATAATTGTTTATCAGGTCTGGTCAACTAGCATACAGTTGGCCCTCCATTAACTACTAGCCTTACATCTATAGTCACCACCTCCTGACAAGAGATACTGGGTGAAAAACTGGGTCTGTACTGAATATGTACTGACTTGTCATTATTCCCTAAACAACACAGTAAAACAACTATTTGCATACTCCAGAAATGTTTAAAGTACATGGGAGGGAAGGTGTTTACAGCATTGTGTGTCAGTACTATGACTTTTTTTTTTGTCTTTTTGAGACAGGGTTTCGCTATGCAGTTGAGGCTGGCCTTGAGCTCACTTTTGTAGCCCAGACTGGTCTCGAACTTGCACCAATCCTCCTGCCTCAGCCTCCCGAGTGCTGCGATTATAGTTGTGAGCCACCACGCCTGGCAACTATGACTTTTTATATGAGGGACTTAAGCATCCAAAGGATATTAACTGTATTCTCTCTCTTAAGTGAAAGATATCAGGCATCAACAAACACAGAAAAGAGAAAAAGTTAAAATTTACCTCATTATCCTGCTTCTCATCCCCAGACATATCATCATCTACATCACTACCTGTGCCTTCAATTGCAAGAATACCATTCCTGATGGAGGGAATCATGTAGAGTTGTTGGATCACAGAATTCATGTAACAAGTAGCACCAGCATTTTTCAACCCCACAAATCCTTTTGGTGGGCGGGGTCCAACAGGTGGCAGGTATTCCCATTCGGTAAGTGCTTCACAAGCTAGGAGAAGGAAACAGTCTTGTAGCATGAACACTTTCTTGTCCTTTTGAAATCTACATGGAAAAAGCACCTCCACCATCCCTCTAGCAACCTAAGGCAGTGCTTTCTTTCCTTTTTTGTTTTTAAATAAGGCAATGCTTTCACTTTGCATTCATTCTACCTTCAACATTCAACACCCCTTAAACAGCAACACACACTGCTGAGAATTCTTATCCACACAGCCATACATTCACATTTTAATCTGGCTTTGAATTGGCCATAATAGCACTAGGTTTGCTTTTTATCTTTACTATTTTTTTTTTCTTTTCTTTTTTTTTTTTTTTTGCAGGACCGGGGTTCAAACTCACAACCTTGCACTTGCCCAGCAGGCGCTTGTGCCTTGGAGCTATCTCCCCAGCCCCTTATCTTTACTATTAATACACTTGAACATTCTATACTTTTGGATGTTTTTAAAAATACTTTCAAACTCACTGTGACATGAAATATACATGATGGTTTGCTCAGTCTTTTTTTGTTCTGAATTGTTTTGCATACTAAAACTTGAACTCAGAACCTCACGCTTGTCAGACAGGTGCTGCACTGCTGAGCTAAGTTCCTGGCTGGCCCTGCTCAGTTTTCAATAACCCTACCACCACCATCCTGGTACTGGCACCATTTTTTGGTCTTTTTTGAGACTGGGTCTAGCTATGCAGTTCAGGCTGGCCTTGCACTCACTTTGTAGCCCAGGCTGGTCTCAAACTCACATTGATCCTCCTGCCTCAGCCTCCCAAGTGCTGGGATTACAGGTACAGGTGTCTGCCACTATACCCGGCTCTGGCATCAATTTGTCTTTTTTACTACCAAACCAGACTGAAGATTTCAAAGTCTTCTGAGAATTGTTTATCACTAGTTACCCACTATTCTCATACGAATACAGAAATAACAAGTATTATAATTTTCCAGGAGACCAATTAAGTGAATTATAGTCTACTAAAAACTGAATTAGATAAATACTTATGAGTTGGAGGACAGGGAACAGTCACAAATCAAATATATATTTAGACTTAACAAAGTGGAAAACAAGTGAAGGATATGCTTGCACTATATTTCTTTTTTCTTATTTTATGGAAGAGTCTACAGGGCATTCAGGGCCTCACTACTAGGTTAGACTGGTAGTGATCCACATATTTATAGCCTCTGAAGAGCGGGGATTACAGGCGCACACCAAACCACCACCCCACCCCACCCTGTGCCTGTTTGCAGGCATTTTAATCCACTGAGATGTTTGGCCAGCCTATATGCCCATCTATGGTCAAAAAGCAAAATGACAAAGAGTCTGTACATAGAGAAGCTGGCAGGGCAGACATGAACTGATTATACCACATAAAGAGGACATTTTAGTGTGTACTTGTTTAAGCACTATTTAGCATTTGAATTTTTTCCATGTAAATGTGCCACTTAAAAACAGACCCCTATTAAATTAAAAAAATCATGTATGTCTGAAATAGCTAAAAGTCTAATCTCTCAAGCAATTTGTTTAATCAGGAACACCAAGGCTATTATTTGAAAACTGTTTATTTTGAAACACAATATATCTATGAATAATGTTCCTAAAGATTTATTGATTTTACTGTGATTTTCTTCTTTGAAACTGCCTTTGTTGTGTTTCTGTATATTCTGCTACTCTATCCTGTTCTCAACCTTTTATGAGTTTTAGTTCAAGACGCGGTGTCTGCACCCCATTTTCATGGCTTAACAGAGGCATCAACAGAACATAAAGGGCATGTACCCCATAGTACTTTGCACACTGTCATCACCAAAAACCCAGATTTTGAAACCTCATGGAAGTAATATTAACCCTGTATTTTTTTTGTCTTTTTGAGACAGGGTCTTGCTATGCAGTTCAGGCTTCCCTGGAGCTCACTTTTGTAGCCCAGGCTGGCCTCGAACTCACACTGATCCTCCTACCTCAGCCTCCCAAGTGCTGGGATTATAGGTATATGCCACCATACCTGGTTGAAGAACTTGTGTTTTCTAATGAATGTAATTTAGTTTTAATTACATTTTATTTTGGTTATGTATTATCCTGGGGATCATGTTTTCAGATTTCAAAGTTGAAACTTCTAATTGCCAAATAATTTTACTAAGAGTTTGAAACATCAGAATTACCAACCATTACAACTTCTTAAAAGTACTGTACATTTTAAAATACTTACTAGTTATTGCTGTGCCAATGTAATACATTTCCGTCAAAGAATCTACTATCTGCTTGAGATTCCTCACACAGCCAACAGCTAATGCCACAAGTAACTCAAACCCAGCATTAATTGTAGCTGGTGAACTACAAACTGGGATAGCTTGTTCGGCTGGGAGTTCTCCATTTCTCATATACTGCAGGTAAACATTGGATGCAGGGAAGATGAAATCATCAATCAATTCCTAAGAGTAAAAAAAGAATGATATGTTAGTAATGATATATTCAGGAGAAGAAAATTATCTCTTATAAGAAAACAATTTTAAAATTATTTATTGGAAAATAAGATATTACAACTCAGAAAACATACTTGGATTTCCCACTCACCCATTCTTGAGAAAAGGTCTTGCTGTTTTGTTCAAGCGAGTCTTAAACTTGTGACTTCCTGCCTCAGCCTCCTAAGTGCTATGATTACAAGGCTTGTACCAATATGCCCACCTAAAATCTCATCTTTAAGTGCTATTATAACTACAAACACACTAACTTGCCATGTTAAAATTTTTCAAGTATTAAAATAACTCACTATGGCCACCTGTGGTGGTGTATGACTATAATCCTAGCACTTGAGAGGCTGAAGCAGGAGGATTAACTGAAGTTTGAGGCAATAGTTGGAATTCAAGGACATCTTGAACTGTATACAGTGAGAACCTAACCCAGCCCTCAAACCAAACCAAACCAAACAACCAAGACCACCAAAAACTCCCCCAAAACAAAAACCCACACCAAAAGAAAAAAAGGTAACTAACTACTGGCTACAGTACTTTTACAATTACATTTTAAAAACCTTAGTACTTTAATCAAATTGTGTATAAAAAATAAACCAGTTCCCCTCTTCCCCCCAGTACTAGGGACCTAACCCAGGGCTTTCCCATTAGTTACATCTGCAATACACCTTCCTTTGGAGACAGTGTTTGGCTGTCTAGGTTGAACTAGAACTCACTGTGATCCGTTTGCCTCAGCCTCCCAGTATTTTGGGATTATAGGTATGTGCCACCACACCTGGTTAATTTCCAGGCCTTTAAAAAATACTTTGAGATAGTGTTGTTAAATTCATCCAGGGTGGGCTTGACTATTCTTTCACTCTTCCTGTTTCAGCCTCCTAGAGTGCTGGGATTATAGGCATATGCTATCATACTCTGCCTTAAATCAGTTCTGAATAAAATTAAAAAATGCAGTAAAACATTTGTGGTTTGAGTTAAAGAAATCATTAAAGAAATCACATATGTATTATAATCTCTTCACATTTAAATAATCTGATAAAACATTTACTTTATAAAATACATGTCCATGATCTCTTGAATAATGCATGGCCCAAAAATATTTTGAAGGTTAAGAAAGTGAAAATACTACACTGAAGGTAAGATACCATCAAATGGAGATTTGATGATATGCAGAAGTACACTTCTCATTTAAGACCAGGAATGCTGAACTTACTTTAATGAGATTAGCACCTCCTTTTTCACAACCAATATGAAACTTCTTCTCAGGAGTTTGAAAGGCCAGTAGCTCTTTCGTTACCCCAAGGTGGCCTTCCAAGATCGTCTCTTCCACACCTGTTTCACCTGTTCTTTTAACATCATCCTACCAAAGGAAAAAAAAAGACACAGAAATGTGTAACTTATAGAGAGAGGTAGGATCAGGTACACAGCTTGGTAGCACAGCACTTGCCTGGCAATTGCAAGATCTTGAATTTGATTCCTGACACTGAAATAAATAAATAAAATAAAGAAGTGAGGGAAAGATGGAGCCAGAATAAGACAGAGCTGGGAAGATACTACTCCCCTAAACCACTGATGGTGAACCTTTTAAAACCTTTAATGATACAAAGAGCCCACTGCAACACAGGTATCAGGTTTGCCATCACTTCTCTAAGCCTTTCCATTTGAGCAAATTTGCTGATTTATATTACTTTCAAAATTTTCTAGCTTCTGCCACAGCAACCATTGAAGAACAGTAGCCATGGCCCTCCGCTATCCCATGGCCATGGGCCTCAACAAGGGCCACAAGGTGACTAAGAATGTGAGCAAACCGAGGCACAGCCGCCGCCGCGGACGCCTCACCAAACACACCAAATTCGTGCGGGACATGATCCGGGAGGTGTGCGGCTTCGCCCCCTACGAGCGGCGCGCCATGGAGCTGCTCAAGGTCTCCAAGGACAAACGCGCCCTCAAGTTCATCAAGAA
>PVJA010051127.1:0-12978 GCA_004027025.1 Myocastor coypus | reverse complement strand
AAAAATAACATGGGAAAGAATCCTTGATGAGAGTATTTTTTCTTCTTTAGCACACCCTCTGCTTTACAAGAAAAAACTTTAAAAAGTGACAAAACTTTCTGTACTGTTTGTAGGTACCTACATTTCACTCAAAGAAGCAGTATTTCTCCCACATTCAAAGCCAGGTCCTTTGGAAATTGGTTTTGGTACTACAATAACTTTGACTATCAAGTAAAGCAGATTTGGGTAATCTCTCTTTTCTGTAGATGGCTCAATAGTGAATATTTTGCGTTATATGGACGAGTGTTTCCCACCACCATTTAGCTCTCTTGTTTTGACGTTAAAGTAGCCTGACAAAAGTGAGGGACTTCAGAACAGTCATGCTTCAAGAAGACAATCATGAACAATGACATTTGAAATTCAGATAATTTTCATGTGCCATAAAATCTTATGCTTTGGAATATTTTCCTCAGTGGTTTTCAGAGCTGTTTAATGGCAACATGTTATGTGAAAAGAGTCTTTTTCCAAAAGTGCTCCATCCTTTTGTCATTTTTTTTTTCTGAATGCCAGTGCTGCCTGCAGGATGAGGCTAGGAGGACCCTGATGAGCAGTGCCTTGCTAATGCCTCTAGAAACAAGAGCTAGAAGATACAGTGTCACTGCCAGTTGTATTGACTTAGATGGTGCACAATGACAATTTGGCTGCTTCTTGCTTTTCATTAAATTATGCATTCATCCATTTATGTACTTGGATTTCTTTTGTTCATTCTGTCATTCCACATTAAATGTCAATTACTTTTCTAAGCACTAGGAGTAAGTGAGCTAGATATGATTACTAAATTTCAAACAACGAATAGCTTTGAGACAAACTGCTCACTACTTTCTATCCTAAAGAGTGTGAGGTACAAGAACAGAATTGCTGAACACTATGGAACAGAAAGAGAATATAGAATGTGATGAGGAATTCTTCCCAAGAAGAAATGTTTTGCAGACTCGCATGAGAACCCTTATTGCCGACAGCCTGAGATAATAGATGTACTACTTCTCTATAAATGAGTGTAGCGCTCTATGGTCATAGATTTTAGGGATGAAAGATGTCTTCGTGTTAATTTATTTGAGTTTTCATGTCTTTTAAATGTATTTGGTCACTACAGGCTCTCACTATGCAGCTTGGACTTGTAATGATCCTCCTGCTGTCACCTTCCTCAGCACTGGGATCACAGGCAGGTGCCACTATACCCAGACTCTGTGGCCAGCTCTGCCCATATTGGAGGTGGGTCTGATGCAGTATGTAGTAATAGGGATCAAACATCGGTCCTTGCACTTGCCTAATCTTGCCTAAACAGGCGCTTTACTCCACTGAGCTATCTCACAGGCCTCTGCATGTTTTAACTGATAACGAAAAAGCAATCTTGAAAGAAAAACGAAGCCCAAGGTCACCAAGTCTTTAAAATGACTTCATCAATGTGATCTTGTGCCAGTTCAGCAGTTTCTGCTATAGTAAGCCTTCCTTGCCTCTTCTATAGCTTTTTCCTGATTATACATTGTTTATTCCTTTTCTATGCAAATTCTTTAAGTCAACTTGCAGAGCTCTTATCTTTTCTTCAGTAATTCCTTAATGACTATCGTTGATAAATTTGAGAAAATGCAATTGGAAATAATGCTCCAAAGATGTTCTCTATTTTGTGTGTTTTCTGCTGATATGAAGTAAAAGCACAATTACCTCAGCTCTCAGACTCAGCATATTATGTTCTTCATTCCAGGTTACTCCATAAATTGCAATTATCGTCATTTGTGGTACTCACAAGATTATAGGTGACTGAGTACTTCATCAACTCAGATCAGAATTTCCCATGGCACAAAACAAAACACTTGTATAATGATCCAGGAGAGGGGATTAAACACACTGAACGAGAGAGCTATATGCTGAAAATGTTCAGGGGATTATCAGTTTAGCTTTTCAAATCCATTCAACTGAAGTGAAATTGATACGGCTCTACTTGAGTTTCATTACCGTTTGGGGGTTTAAACTTTCTCAGCTCTGACTTTCTGTTATGCAAAGCTTTTGCGACTTTTCTGCCCTCTCTGCTGCTCACACCTCCTGTGTTGTCTGAGGTACCCTTGGGCGGGGGAGTGAGGGAGAAATGCATGTTGCTAAGGTGCAACCTCCCTGGACTAGCAGGGCCTTTCCATTTCCTGTGTTCCTTTAAGACATCACTCTCAACTCCATAGCTGCAATTTCTGGAAGAATCTGAGAATTTCACAATAAAAAAATGACAGTTTCCTTCATTATTATTTTTGCCACTTAATAGGTCATTGTATCCTGGGTCATTAGCGACATTAATAATTTAGCACACACCAAACCCAATGAAATAACCATTATTATCATCATGTCTCTCAATCTGCCATCAAGGGAAGTGTACAGAATTGGAATGTTAAGGTGATAGCCTTAACACTGTAAGAGTAACAGTCCCAAGATTGGTGTGTGCTACTTGTCCTAGGGATTCTAAGTATGTTACATGTGCTAATTTATTTAATTCCTAGACTCCCTAAGAGTTATGATCTTCATTTGGAACCTATAAACTACACTCAAATACTATGCCTATGTCACAACTAATTAAAGAGTATGAACTCGAGCACTCTGCTAGGGAGCTCACGGGCCCATGGTCCTCCCTCCAGAGAGGCTTTCACAAAAGGCAGCCAGTGAAGGAACATTCATCTCTGTTTCAAATCTACTGTATTCCATAGACAAAAGAATCTCACCTTCAGATGGCCTCCTTACTTCCAGAAGGGCATTATTTGCTAATAGGGTTTAAAAAAATGATTGATTAAACAGTTTGGTGGCATAAACATTCACTGCTCATTATTCAATGCAAAATAGTTGTTCTTTATCCATATCTTTGTATGGAAATAAAGCGCATATCCATGCACAGGAGTTGCGAATGTTATATCACCTCTTGTCTTTAAAAAATATTCCAACATAGAGCAATGTAAGTGAGAATATATCTATCTATTAGGCATGATCAGTTGGCCTAATTGAGAAAATATATTCCATGGATTGCTAGCATTTTAAAACTTCTAGGCAAATGAGCCTTTTATGAAGTAGGCCCTTTAGCTAGCTTCTATTATTGTACATATTCTTATATTTGACCAACATCAGAGGTTTGGTTGATTAGCCTAATACACATTTTATTGTTATTCAAATAACTAAAATAAGCACTGTGCAGATTTTCCTCTGTTTGCAGGAGTGAGGCATGAGAATCCCGGGACTAGAAGCCTACAAGTTTGGTAGGAACCTAAGACCTGACTTTCAAATGGGCTGTTGTTCACTGGCCTGCTGAGCATACTGGGAGCCACACTGAACTCTGCTGATAAAATATCACCTGCGGTTCCCTCAAAGAAATGTTTACTGTGGGTGTAAAACATTAGGACAATACCGAATAAATTCTGTGCTTATTTGTCGACGTTTAAGTTATGATCGTATCTCGTAGGTTGGCCTACTTTTAGGGTAACTTGGTGGCTTTATGTGTGAACATGTTTTAGTGAGAGTTGGAGAGGACCTACTTAAAAGCCTACTATGACTTTTAACTTGAATTTTTATGCACTATATGAAAACTACAAATTCTGAATAATCAATTGCCTTGCATCCATTGGAGACAGGAGCCGATGTGTGTATGATATGTGTGAGAAGATACATATGTCAGTATGTGCACACATACACACAGACAAACATACACACACACACACACTGGACAATAGTAAACTAGGGCTCCCCACTATGAGACATGAGATAGACTAGAACCATCAATCATATCAATCATTTCTATATGTGATAGCTTGTTCTTGTTCCTTAGATTAAAAAGGTTTGCAACTACCAATTTTCCTGAATTCCTTACTGGTCATTGGGCCACTTGTCCTGCCTCAGAGATGGTTACATTGTCTTTATGGTAGTCATACCGTATGAGCTCCAGTTGTTCACATCCCTGTCACCTCCAGGACCAATGGCTGCACTGCACTCCCTCCAGGTTACCTCTTCAGCAGACAAGCCTTCCTTTATTCTTTCCAAGCCTATCCTGGCATATTGCTTGGGAAAATTTTTGTTTAAATGCTTGTAATTTTTATGTGTGACAAACGCTTACCATACATTAAAACTTCCATCATTTTTACGGGTTCTGTGAGTTTCCCTTCTTGCTTCCAATATTGCTATGTTTCTTCTTCATGTCTTAAAGTGAGAAATCTCTTAAATAATGAAAGAATACTTTTTGTGAACTAGAAGGACTTATATCATGCAAGCCCTTTAGCATTGCTTTAAACTTGGCACTCTTCACATGTGACTACATAAATGAAGTCTTCTTTCCTCAGAGTGGTAGTTCTTAAATTTTCCTTCCTACTTTTTGTTTCTGTTTTCTTTTCTGGATTTACCTATAATCTCTTTCAAATAAGAGTCAAGGTGGATTGTCAAACCAAGAGCAATTTTTGTTTAATACAGCAGATTAAATAAATTTAATGAGCACAACACTTAGTTTAGATAGACTGTTCTCTGTCACAAGAAAAAAAAAATCAGTAGTGTTATGGCTTGTGTCATCTGAAAAGCTCATGAAATCATAGGTGGGATTTTTCCAGAGGTAGATGGATAAATGTGTGTGAAGCTGATTTATGATGGAATGGTAGGATCAAGGATACTAAGATTAACGGTGTAAGTGTTCCCCTACTATGGGTAGCCTGGATAAGATATAAGGAATACATAGAGCTAAGGTTGTTCCTGTTGATGCTTTGTACAATTTATCACTATGTACTGCTTATCCTCTGAGATGCATGTCTATCATGGTGGTGGGCTTGAAGCCAGTTCATGAGGCCCTGAATTCTCTACAAAATATGAACTAAAGAAATCTTTCTCCTTTTACTTTGGGTGTTGGGTATTTTGTCTCAGCAACGAGAAAAAAACAAAAATAAGAAAGCACATAAGGAAGACAGAATTTGGTACCGGAGAAGTGAAGTTGTTGTTGTGACTGGACCTAATCATATGGTTTAGGCGCCTTTGGAATTGGCTTGTGGAAAGGTCAGGAGTTAAGGGAAGTTTGCAGATGTCAGGTGAAGAGGTAGAGCTGGAACACCTGAGCCTGTACGTGAGGGGAGATTCTGTTCAGAGCTAAGAAGACCAAGGCAGAAATGCTGCTGTAAAGACCAGGCTTAGGAAGTTTCTGCTGGACAGAATTGCATAGGTTGTTGGACTCCAGATAATGTGTGTCATGCTTGGCAGAACATTCGTCTACATTTTGCTTGTGTCCAGAGGCTTTGTCTGAAAAAGAGATTAATGGTGGCCAATTAATTAATTGATCTGGCAGAAGAAATTTGACAGAAGAATTTATCTTACAGAAGAAATTTCAAGACAGTATAATGTTGAGGTGGCAGCCTGTTGGGGCTTTTAGCAAGATTTATGTTGAGTATCAAGAACAAAAAGCCCCCAAAATGATGTAAAGCATTTTGAGTTTAGCCATTAAAGTCAATCCAGGCCTGCAAAGATGGAAGGGAGGAGAAGCTCAATGCTTAAAAGACTAGCAAATAAACGCCAAATATTTCAACCAAAAAGAAAGCCTGAGAACATCACAAGGAGCATTAGGAATCTACCATTTGCAGCTGAGAGTTGCAAAGGAAAATGGCTTTTCTTTGGGAAGCGAGCCTCAGAGCACCTTGATTCAGAATGGGGTCAGGCTAGGGAAGTTGGTCCTTGGAACAGGAATCAACGTGCTCGGTGGTCCAGGCAGTTGACCCTGATAGCTAAGAGAACAGCCAGCGAGCTTGGCTACTGCTCCAGCTGGCAGCAGACTGGATGTCACTCTCACAGTGTTGGCTTTTGGTGCACACATGGAATGCAAGAGTTGGGGGGTCAGAAAGGCTTCCACCAGATTTTAGAAGCAGAGCTCAGAGGCCACATCAGACAGTGTACCCTGGAGAGTGCAGGGTGCCAAGCGGTAAGTGTGAATCCAAAAGTTGCAGTGGAGACCAGAAGTTTGGAGAAGTCAGGAACATGGCTCCTCTGAGAAAAACTGCAAAAAGGAAGCAGAGCCAGCCCAAGAGAGAAGCTGTGGGAGTTATAGTCATCTGCAGTACCCAAATCACATCTTAGTACAGATTTCTAGGGATGCTGAACATGGAACTATAGGACTTAGTGTTTACCCTGTTGGGTTTTGGTTATGGCTTGGTCCTCCTTTCTATCCTTCTATATGTATGTTTTAGAATGGTAATGTTTTTCTTGTGACATTAAATGTTGACAATATTTAAACTTCTCATCATTTCTACAAGACTCACAGCTAAGAGCTTGCCTTAAATCTCAGAGAAGATTTGCACGGACTTTTTCAGCCATGTTGAAATTGTTAAGACTTTGGTGGTTTTTAGAGATAGGCTAAATGCCTTTTTCATAAAGGGATGTGCCTATGCCTTTGGAGAGCAGTAAGGATGGAATGCTAGGATTTGTGTCTACATGTCCCCCCAACAGCCTCATCCAGTCAAAGGTAGGCTTCTTCAGAGGTGACTGCACCCAGAGTATACAGTGTTGGTATTGATTCACGGCACAATGCTAGGACGCAGGACACTAGGATGGAGCGCATGAGTGCCACCTGCTGTAGGAAGCCTGGATAAGATCTAAGGGATACAAAGAGCCGTGAGTGACCCCTTGTTGCTTTGCTACCCTCTGCCTGCAATAGGCAGTTTATCTTTTCGGGTTCCTCTGTGCCATGCCACTCTGCCCTGTACCCAGCCGGTGATGGACAGAAACCTCCATATACTGTGAGCTAAATAAACATTTTCCCTTCTATCATTAGGCATCAGGTATTTTGGCTCAGTCATAAGAGAAGAGTGACTAACACAGTCACTAACAAGCAGTCTGTCCATAGTTAAGTCACCTTCTCTCTTATGTGGTCCTTGAGGGCCTGGCCTTGTCTAATTGCCTACCGTATTGCTATCTAATTTAGTTCCCTACAACAATATCACCTGGAATGTGACAGAAATATAAAATCTGAAGATCCATCCCAGGAACAGAAACTCAAGGGCTAGAATCCAGGAATCTGCATTCGCATGAACACATTCAGTGATTCTGGTACATAAAATGGCTAGGAGACACAGTTACAGAAAATATCACAGCCTTCACCTATTTAATATGCTTGAAATATAATGCCCATTCTCTACCACTATGTCTGATATCATGCCCACTTCTACTGGCTTTTTCTTATAGGTCCCCTATGGTCAGTTGCTGAAATCCCCGAGACCTCCTTTTGGTTCTCCCAACAGAGAACCAACTTTGCAGGATCCTTTTGAAGCACTGCCTTGTTGCAGGCACGGTACTAAGCCAGAACAAGTAAACAGGATATTATATACAAATACACCCTTGCATATCTTTGTAAATAAAATTGTACTAGAACGTGGCCACACTCATTTGCTTCCCCCTTACATAGGTCTTCTTTTGCATTACTGCTGAATTAAATACTTATGATAGACTCTGAATGGCCCACAAAGTCTAAAATATTCACTCTCTGGCCTATATAGAACAGGCTTGCTGACTGTTGTGCTATCTACTGGGTGTATGTGAAGAGCAAGGGCTTATCTCTGTTGTAGGGATGACTAGATAAAGTGAGTGATTTATTTACCCATATGAGAAGCCTCTGACATATGGGGAACAGGCAAATGTCTTCAGGGAAAGTGTAGTGGAACTAAATTTCACAGGATAAACAGGAACTCACCAGACAAAAAATGGAGGAATATGTTCTAGCCGGAGGAAAAGATTTATTTTATTTTATTTTATTTTATTTTATTTTATTTTATTTTATTTTATTTTAAACTTTGCTCAGTGTGTGGTAAGTTCTGAGTATTTACCAATTTTTTCAAAATCACTGATTTTTTTTTTAAAGAATTTAGGACAGGATATACAGGGTGCAAAGGGTCTCACTACTTAAATCAGACTTATAGTGACTCCCCTGTTTCCAGCCCCGCAAGCGCTGGGGGGGGGGTGAGAATCACCACATTCAGTCTCAATTGCTATCTCAGAACCTCCAAGGATAGGAATGGCATGGGAGGCCAGGGATTGAACCCCCAGCTCCTGTATCTGTCTAAGCAGGCACTTTAATCCACTGAGCTATTTGGATGGCCCTTCAAAGTCGTTGATTAAAAGTTGTTCTACGCAGCCCTCCCAAAGCCCTGTGTGCACTTTGGAATTGCCAAGAGTAGCGACTATCAGCTTGCCTCTTACACGTGTTAGGAAGTGATCTGGATGGAGGCATACGGGTGTAATAATTGTGCCTAAGAATCTGTAGCTTATTTTTTAAAATGTTTTCAAAGGCCAATGAATGCACAATTTGAGATGATTTCAGCCGTGTGTTTCTCTTTTCCCACTGAAAATTCTTTTCTTTTCTGTGGACTTACAGATCATTTTAAACATCCTACAAACAGAAGGAAATTATCTGAAGCAATTATAGAAGCATTTGCTTTCTTTGGTTTTGCTCCCTTTCAAAGTTAGATGATGCTGAATAAAATAATTCCATTCTCCTTTTACCAAACAGAGGTGCTTTAGAAGTCTTTTCCTTATTTCTCCTAAAAAAAAAAAAAAAAAAAGAAGGCCCCCAAAATGGGGTGCAGGCCTCTGTCTTTGAAGTCTAGGCTCTAATGTGTGGCTGTGGAGGTTGCGCTTCCTATTTCGCTGTCACCTTCCCTGCTTTCACTCCTGCCCCGCCGTCTCAAGGAAAGCACACATCCTATCCTCTTTTCTGCCTGCTTCAATGATTCCATCCGTTTTGTTTCTGGCAGTGCACCTTTTTGGCATGACAAATGGGAACACAGGGCCCATTAAGGCACTGTCTGTGTGTGCACATCCGAGAGGTGTCCTCCTCCAGCTAATAACTCGCTCTCTTCCAAATGGTCCATTTTCTCTTCAGGTGGAGATGTCATCGCATGGCTCTTGGAGAGCCGGAAGTAGTTGGGGGATCCGAGAGACTTCATTTCCCCTCCTCTCCAGCCGCTAACATTCCTCATGAGTCAGATCATTGACTGCTCGCTGCTTTTGCCCCTGCACAGCTTGCTTCTGCTATCGCCAGCCTGGCATTCAATCTTGTTGCAGATCTAGCTGATTAAAAACACTAGCCCTGAGAAAATTCTCTTTCTCCAAAGTCAATGCTTGAAGGAGATTAGGACTATTTATATTGTAAGGCACTCTCTTAAAGCCTCTGGTGGCTTTACTCTCTTGACTGATGCAAACCTCAACTAATTCTCCTTATCCAGATAATCCACTTGCTTCCAATATTCATCAAATGGCAAAATGAAAAGCTTTTAAGAAAGAGAATAAATGTGTAGGCTTAAAAATCACAAAGAATTTTAGTCTTAATAAAATTGTGAGGAAGTTATGAGGAAATCGAGGGATTTGGTCCTGTTTCCAAAGAGAAAACTTGAAAGCAGATAATATCCATGGGACCACAACAAATAAGTTTTGTACTGCTTGAGTTATGCGAGCAGGTGTTTGGATCACAAATCTTTGATGAGGAAAGAGAATTTTGTTCTTGTTCTGTAAGTTCTCTGGAGACAAACTTTTTAAATTGGAGACCCTACTTCTTTCCTTTTTACATATGAAATGTTCTCCGTTCCACTCATCTATTTGATGTCTATATTAAATTTATTACAAATTTAATGTGTCATGGCCTCACAAAGCTACACATGAGAATCTACAACAAGGAGAAAATGTCTATTCTGACTGATTTCCTGTGTTATAGTTAGAAGAAACGTAGCTCTGAAGTAGGGGGTGCTAAGATAATCAAGGATGATGATTTCCTTGACCCTGGCTTTTGCATGACACAATGGGGGAATGAAGTAGAGGGCGAAAGGGATGTGGCTTGAGGTGGTGATGCACAGAGCTGCAGTCCAAGAACCAGCCACTGCCCAGGCTTCTATGACTTGGAAGTGTAGCTTTGACCTCACCTTCTGATGCTCCATTCTTGGGATCACATGAAGGACGCTATGGGGCTCTCACTAACACTGCCAGGGACCCAAGAAGAAATGGGAACTCATGTCCCAGCCTAGGCACAAAGTCCTACATCAATTTATTTCAAACTTTGAAAAATCCTGCCCAAGAAAGAAGACTAAAACAAAACCTCTATTTTCTTGATAGATGGTAGTACATTAGGATGTGGTATCAGTTCACTTAGTATTTAGCAGGATAAATAAATGAATATAATAAATAAATAAACAAATAATTAAATAGATGGCCTGGTGTTTGGGGCAAGTGTATCATCAGAAGGCGGTATTCAGGATGAGAGCTGGCGGGATCCTTGCCAGTTTACTCTGCGTTTTATGAGGGAACTGGTTCTGGCATGCAGAACAAGAAATGCCAAGGGTAACTGTAAAAGGACAAAGAGGGGGGCTGCAAATCACACCCTTTGACCTGGATTTTCAAATGCAAAACCTGCCACTTAAAGCTTCGTTAACACGAACAAAGCTAAAAAGACTTCGGTTAATTGTATTGGCTGCGGGATCTGGTGCAATTAAAGCGGGCATCTGAAGGCCATTTTGAGTGCACACTGAGAAGGATCTCGATGCTCCAACCTGAGATGAGGCGGCTGCTTTCGTGACCCCTGCTAGTCCTGTCCTCTCCCAGGTCGGCAATGAAATGAGCGGACCAGGCTGTAAAATCCTAAGCACACAGCTTATCCTGGGCAAGCCCCCTGCTCTGGCTGTGTCTAGCTGTCCCCTGAAGCCTTACTTGGATATAGGCAGGGCTTTTTCAGGGGCAGCTGGACCTACAGCATGTGATGCTGGGATTGGCTCATGGTGCAACGCTAGGCTCCAGGCCACTCCGATGAAGGGTGTGGAGGCAGCCACTTTATGCAGCCTGAAGAAGAGAGCTGAGGGTTAGAAAGACATGGTCATCCACTTGTTTCTTTGCTAACTGCTCTCGCCATGAATGGTTTCTCCTCTGTAATGCCTGTGCCATGCCACTGTACCATGGACCAACCTATCTATAGGCAGAAACTTCTACAGACTGAATTAAGTAAACCTTCTCACTCTTAACTTTGGGCATCAGGGATTTGGTCTTAGCACCAAGAAAAGTAACCAGGACAACCCTAACATAGGAAGCTCGTGAGGGCGTGGCACAGAAGGAGAGTCTCACTGACAATATTTGGTCATATGCTTGGGGAGAAGTCAGAGTATTCAAATAAAAGGGGGTGACATAGGCTGATATCATCTTGATCAAATATTGCATTAACCATATCAACAGCCTGAATAGCGACATTCCCCAAACCTTGTTCCACAGTTGAAGCGTGTGCCTTAGAATCTGCCATCATCCATTCCTAGGAACCAGCTGGTCATGTGAGGAGCTTGAACAACTACCTGACTTCTTCACACGAAGGTATTGAGGTTCCCTTTAAGCAAAAATCTCATCTGCTCTAAAAAGCAAGGGGAAGTCTAGGAGATGTTTCTGCCTCATCTTTGTGGTGCTATGTAGATGACTTAGGGAGGCAGTGACGCGGATCTCAGCTCTCATCTGCCCATGGGCCTTGGCTAGTCCCCGACAGCTGTGCTCCTGAAGACCACTGGATGTACTGTCCTCCTCCTGGGAGAGGCTCCTGGGAACTTTATGGAACATTTTAAGATCAAGGAAAAGCGAATTTGAGTTTCAACTGCAGAGCACAGAGTCACTGTTGCAGACCTCTGCCGTGAGCCTCCGATCTCCTGTGAGGTGTTGCAGTGCACAGCGAGAAAGCACAAGAGACAAATGCAGCAGTAGGGATGATCAGTTGCTCATGGCGAGCTAAGACCGGGAGGCAGCCAAAACCTGGCACTTGCTGAATGAGGAGGAGACTGCCAGGTGACTCAGAGGGTGGTCATCTTACACCAATGAGAGCCTGCCCTGCAGCACCTTCAGTCTGCACAGTCTTAGGCTAGTCTTAGTAGGTGGGAGCAGAGAGAATGGAAATCTCAAAAGCTGATACTAATACGCCCAAGCTTCCACTTATCCTTTGGGAAGTATGTAAAACTAGTCATTGAGAATTTGTGGTCGCCAACAGGTGACTGTATATGAAATGGTCTCCCCACATCAGATGTGGCTGGCTTAACTTTTCTTTTTAAATGTATTTAGTACAAGGTCTATAGGAGCTTACTACACAGATCAGAAGTATAGTAGTGCTCCTACTGTCAGCTTCCCAAGCTCTGGGATTCCACACATGCACTGCCCCGCACAGTCTCAGCTATCTCAGTGCGCCCCAGGGGCAGGGCTGGCATGGCACGCTGGAGATGGAAGCCTGTGTCTGCATAATCAGGTGCTTTCATCTGCTGAGCTATTTGGGCCGCCCTGCTGCAGGATAAACTTCAAGAAAAACCAGGTTTATGCTGTTTCTGCTTGTTATGGCGCACGGTAGGGCAGAGAGATCATTTGTGTATCTGGATAGCTAAGTAGCTGGCTTAGGTAATTGTATTCCAGGGAGCTATTCCATGCTTCAGATTTCCTGAAAGGAAGAGGCTGGTAGTGCAGTGTGAAGCAAGGGGGCAAATCAGAATGTGTTCCTATGGATGGAGGGCTTCACTTGTGAGGCTTCCTGTCAGGTTTTGAAAAAAATCTTATATTGAGAATGATTAATTCCATAGTCATACACATTTTAGCAAAGTCTGGTACATCTTGAAAAGCCTTAGCTAATTAAAAAATTCTTTGTGGGCTGAATAATTTAAGTCATCTCTCAGATTTCACTGAAGTGTTCATTGTAGAAACATGCCTCTGCTTGACCTACACTAAGTGTGTTTTCATTATACTTATGACAAATAACTTGTGCTTGTCTTGCCTGCATTTGTCACAGTATGTGTGCATGTGTCCATAATATATGGCTTATAAAACATCTGATAGATAATGGGGATTCATTAAATGTTTGTCAAATAACTGATAAAAGTTAGAAGAGCTTAGAAAATCAGCTTTCTTCCTTCATCCTTCCTTTTTCCCTTCCTTCCTTCCTTCCTTCCTTCCTTCCTTCCT
>PVJA010051126.1:0-12981 GCA_004027025.1 Myocastor coypus | reverse complement strand
GAAAGAAAGAAAGAAAGAAAGAAAGAAAGAAAGAGGGAGGGAGGGAGGGAGGGAGGAAGAAAGGAAGGAAGGAAGGAAGGAAGGAAGGAAGGAAGGAAGGAAGGAAGGAAGGAAGGAAGGAAGGAAGACCGGCCCTTCCATGACATCAAGAATGGAAGGTCAGTGCCAACCCTGCTTAAGTGTAAAGGGGGCTGACCCTATGGGCCCTCCTGCTACCACTCAGGCCTGGCTCCTACAGGGCCCACGGGTGCCCCCATGAGTTTTCTGAAACCCCCAAGGAGGAGGCCTCCTTTTGGCAGCTGAAGCAGGTCAAAGCCTCCTCCCTCTAGAGGAAGCTAGAAAGAAGTGAGAGTGTTGGGGGGATGTGAATCATCCGGGGTCCCCTGGAAGGGCTGTGGCTCGGAGTCACAGGGAAGGCAGGCAGAGGCCGGGCAGGGAGAGACGCCAAAGTGACAAGCTCTCACCGAATCCTCTAGGAAGCCCTGGTGTCACCTGCCGGACCCTTCCCACACACCGAGCCTGCCGCAAGGACCTCCACCTGGGGGAAAGACAGGGACGCAGATGGAGCAGTGTGGTGATCTGGTGTGCTCAGGGCCTTCTGCCTCAGAAACTCAGCGCTGCCCCTCCAGTCGCAGGACCCTGCAGGCGGTGACCCTTAGGGTGAGTGTGTGCTGTGACTGGAGTGTGGGCCTCCTCACCAAAACCAGTGTTGAGGCTCCAGTCCCCAGCCTAAGGGCACCAGGCCAGCAAGGCCTTGCAGAGAGGTATTTGGGATCACAGGGATCAATATTTATCTCTGGAGACTGGGTCAATCACCACTAAGGCAGGTTGAAAGCAGGTCTAGTTCTTCTATTTGGGGTTGGATTTTTTTTTTTTTTTTTTTTTTTTTTTTAAGACAGGATCTTGCCACGTGCTTTAGGTTGGCCTTGAATACACTGCATAGCCCAGGCTGGCCTCAGACTTGGTGATCCTCCTGCCGCAGCCTCTCAAGTGCTGGGATGGCAGGTATGTGCCTCTATCCCCAGCTCTCAGGCAGGGTCTTGTCAAGAAAACATGATTGGTCTAGATTCCCCAGAGAGGCCTTTAATGCAGGGCCTTGTCACACAGGTGCTGGAAGAGCGCTGAGTGCTGAGACACAAAACAGCAAGGTAGCGCTCCCCGGCGATGTCACACCTCAGTCACACTCTACGTCCGGCTAGTGCCACCTTCCTCTAACTGCCTCACTTTCAGAGCTTCAAACTGCAGGTGCAAAAAAAGAGCAAGAAAATATTTTGAAGGATTTTTTTTCTTGTTTCAGAACTTTTGTTTATTTATTTTTATGGCCGGCTCAGCCTGCCCTGAGGGCAGGGCTGGCGCAGCATGTGGTGCCAGGGATCTAACCGTGGTCCCTGCAGCCGCCCAAGCTTTCCTAAGCAGGCGCTTTTAGACCACTGAGCCATCCTGCTGGGCTCCTTGAAGAATTAGATAAGATAAGCTGTGCAGAGTTTGTAGAGTTTGGGCTCCATGTAAGGACCAAGCAATAATTCTAGCTGATGCTCATGCATCCTTTCAGTTCTTATGAAACTTTTGTGGGCCCCGGCAGGATGGCTCAGTGGTATAAAGCGCCTGCGTAGGAAAGCTTAGGCGGCTGTAGGGACTACAGTTCGATCCTGGGCACCACATGCTGCGCCAGCCCTGCCCTCAGGGCAGGCTGAGCCGGCCATAAAAATAAATAAATAAACAAACAAAAGTTCTGAAACAAGGAAAAAAATGATACTCTGCTAAAAAAAAAAAAAAAAAAAAAAAAGAAACTTTCGTGAAGTGTAACTGCTGTCACGATTGTGGATGAGGAAGCTGAGACACAGAGAGACCGCATGACCAGGGAGTGACAGAGCTGACCTGAGCCCAGCGGCTGGGCTCTGAAGTCCTGTTCTCAACCATCACAGCATGCTCCTCCTGTGTTCCTCAACTCCAGCCACGTCCTGGGAAAGAGGGGCCACGGTTGGGGTCCACGGAGTCCCCTCAGCCAGCAAGTGGCACTGGGCAACTTAACGACTCAGTGAGGCCCTTCCCAAAATCTAATGTGAAAAATAAATAGGGCTGGGAGTAGAGCAAGTGGGAAAGTTCTGGGTCCAGTTCTCAGTGCTGGAAGAAACAAATTGCTTCTCTGAGATTCCTTCACTACCTGGCTTCCTGCTAGCTTGGATGGATAGCAACCTGAGGAGGGGATGTGCCACTCTGCTCCTGACTGGGGTTAGGGGCCTCACTTTCCCTGTACTGATTCTCTTCCCCCACCCATCCTGCTGCAGCTCCAGGCCCTCCCATGGCTCTGCCTTCCCCCAGGACCCTCCTTCCCTCCTCCCGCCCCTCAAGCCCGGGAGTGTGGCAACTCCTTCCATTGCTGGCCACTGATTCGCCTCTTGTTGTTCAGCTTCTCGGCTCTTCCTCTTTCCCTCACCAACTCCCTAGATTAAATCTCTCTGTGTGAAACACCTGAAGTGGCTTCTGTTTGCCTGACCAGCCATGATGTGGACACCAAGGACTTGGCTTCTGTCCTAGCACAACCTCCTTCCCTGTCCCCAGTCTGCATCCAGCCCCCAAAAGGTCCTGTCGCTGATGGACTGACGGGAAGAGAGCCTTCTCCATGCACCTGCTTCCAGTCAGGCAAAGCTTCTCCTGCGGCCACTGCTTGTGTCTGAGAAACACATGGAGGTGTCACATGCTGCCTCTTCCCTCTGCCTTTCCCAAAGATGCACAGGATGAGGGCTGTTGAGATGAGGGAGAAGAGAGACCAGTGAGGGAGGCAAAGAAGGGCTGAGAAGTGAGCAGACGGAAAGCTCTTGCCCCTCCCCTCAGCGTCTGCCACAGAGTTCAGGCCAACTCTTTCCCTCTCAGCCAGCCCTGAAGGAAACCAGGATTATCCTTAAGGGTCATGGGAGCCAGGCACAGACGCTCCTCCATGACAAGAGGGCACATCCCTCTCTCACCCAGTACCATGGAATTCCTTCCAGGGACTATCTCCCAAGATCCTCCTGTGCTGGTTTCCCCACTTGCACCGTTCCAGAGCCCTGGGAAGAGGTTACGTTAGCCATCTCCTATCCCCAGCAGGGGCTGGCCAGATGGAAGTTTCCAGAGAAGCTCTTGGGCCATACCCAGATCTGTGCTCATCCTGGCTATGGTTCCCTGGCTCTATCACTCAAAGCTTCCTACCACCCCCCACCCCCCAGGGACAAAGACAAATTCTAGACTTCCTGGGCCCTTTGGGGTTGCTTCTTATGGTTAATCTGTAAGTCTATAGATTAAAGCCTTCCTAAAACCACCTGTGGTCCTACGCGTAGCCTTTGGAAGGTGATCAGATTGTAGGATGACTTGTTGTTAAGGGGTGGGGCCGGGTTGGAAGAGGCAGGTCCCTGTGAGTGTGACCAGGAAGGTCGGAGCTCTCCTCCAGGCTTGTCCCTCAACTCCTGCTGTTTCCTGGATGCAGTGACCTGAGCAGTCTTTTTATTTGTTTGTTTGTTAATTTGGCACAGGGTCTTACTACACAGTTTGGACTCATAATGATCCTGCTGTCTCAGCACCCCCCCCCCAGCTCTGAGATTATAGGTGTGCACCACCATGCCCAGTTTTAGGGCCAGCAAGGTATGTAGTGCCAGGGACTGAACCCAAGTCCTTGCTCTTGCCAGGCAGGTGCTTAGACCACTGAGCTATCCCCATACCTACACAACCTCACACATGCCCTCTGCTCTGTGCCCATGATGCGCACCCCCTTAACCACTGCCCACGCTCCCACCAGCCATGCCCACTCTCTGTGGGACCCTCCTTTGGGAACTCAGGTCTTCCTTCCTGGTGATCCTGGGACTAAAGGAGTAAGCTGCCCATCTATCTCCAGCCCCATCTCCCCACTGGGGGAGGGGAAGAAGGAAGGATACCCAGAGCTCAAGGTCTGCAGGCCAAAGTCCTGTTTGCAGGCACTGGGTGGAAGTTGCACAACCTACGCAGGCCACCGAGTGACTCAGTTGATTGTCTCTGGCTTCCCCTTGGCGGCGGGCCCAGGCAGTGAGCTTTATCTCTGGAAGGTAAGGAGGGCAGGCGGGTGTTCCCTCCCCTTCCAGGGAGCTGGTGGCACCTGGCTTGGGGTGCTGTGTGCCCAAAGTAGAGGCACTGGCCTCAGAGCCTCAGGGACTTCATCTCTTGTGAGCTGGGACAACCCGGAAGCACAGAGTAAGAAGGAGACTTCACTGGCGTCACCCAGCTGGCAGGTTACCCAGCGGGACTGGATTCTCCCTAACCCCTTTGTCAAAAGATCGCTCCGATGCCTCAGAGCTCAAATCAGCTAAGCAGGGCCACTCCAGATGCAGAATGAGGAGGACCACGGAGTGCAGGATGGGCAGCGCCCTCCACGCCCCCTGCCCACACGACCACAGCCGCCACAGATCACATGGCCATCATAGAGCTCTGGCTTGTTAATCTGTAAAACTTCCAACAACAACGTGCCTGAGATGAGGTGGGAAGGCACTGAGGATGGGAAGTCAGCACGGGCAGCGGTTATCCCTGCCCCAGGTTCCGGTCCCTCCCCCTGTGGCCACCGAGACATGGGGGAGAGCCAGACTGGACATTCCTGAAAATTCCTGACATCTAGAGCTATGAAGGCCAGGTCAGCCCCACCTGCCTGCCTTTGTTCCTCAGCTCTTCTGGACGGGGTGTCTAGGTGGGCCCAAGAAAACAGTGGCGGCAACAGTGGGGCTCAATAAAGGGGTAGGCACGGAGTAACGGCCTGTCAGGATCAGGAATGGGTCTGCACTGGGGGTGGACGGGATGAGTAACCTACTGTGGATAAGAGGCCCAGCTCTTTTTCCGTGTGTGTGTGTGTGTGTGTGTGTGTGTGTGTGTGTGTGTCCCTCAGCTCTACTCAACAAGAAGATAGTACTGGGCACTCCCCTTCTCCTCTAAAGCAATCAGGCCTCTTGGACAAAGGGCTGACTCCTAGGCTTGGGAAAATGAGCCCAGAACACCTGGTGTCAAAAAGTAAAGAGGTACTCAATGCAGTATCCTAGAGGGCAGCAGCAGAAGGCTTGCAAGTTCAAGTCCAGCCCAGTCAATTTAGCAACTTAGTGTGATCCTGTCTCAAAATTTAAAATTAAAAGAAGGGATAGGGATATAGCTCAATGAAAAGGCTCTAGGGTTAAACCTCAGTACAACAACAACAACAACAAAGAAAAAAGCAAAAGAAGAGAAAAAAAGAAAAAAGATGAGAGAAAAGGGAGAGATAAGAAAAAAGAGGAGAAGAATGTCATCAAAGAAAGATGGTGACCTGTTGGAAAGATATAGAACAATCCCCTGTGTGCTGAGATTGGGTGTGGTGGCACATGCCTGTAATCCTAGCACTTGGGAGGCTGAAAACAGGAGGATCACTGTGAGTCCAATCTATATAGTGAGACCCTGTAGACCCCGTACTAAACACGTAAAAAAACAGACACAGGAGCCAGCTGGAAGGGGCTTCTCCTGACCAACACAACATAATTTGAATATTTTTTTTTTTCCGGAACCAGGGATCAAACTCAGGATCTTGCACTTGCCAGGCAAGCACTTGTGCCCCTGAGCTATCTCCTCAGCCCCATAATTTGAATATTAAGACAAATAATAATAGCCAAGGACCTGGTGATGTGCCCCTGCAATCCCAGCACTTGGAAGCCCAAGGCAAGGAAGATTATCGTAAGATCGAGGCCGGCCTGTGCTACAAAGTGACATCAAGGACAATCTGAGCTGTTTAATGAGATCCTGTCTCAAAAAGACAATCAATAAATAGAACTGAATAAGATAAATCGACAGTGTTACAAACATATGCATGAATATATGAACAGAAGGGAAAGCTTTCCTTAAAGTAGAATATCAAACAACTTCTAAAAGAGGCAAAGCACCTTCTGCAATGATTGCAACAATTATTATTTCAAGTGAGAAACATCAAAGAAGGCCAACACCCAGGGTGTGGAAGGAATGAGGGAGGGGGTATTTACACAGCGCTAAAGTATCTCCATTCCAGGGCTGTATTACTGGCAAAAGTAACAAAGTAACTGACAACCGGAGGAAGCCAGACAGCGCTCAGAGTCTTTAGCAGGGCCCTTCCCAGCCAGGCAGGATGAGAAGAACCCAGAATGCCCGCTCCCTTGGAAGTCCTACCCACAATGACATATTATCTCCCCAAACACTCAGGGTGTGGAGCTCAAGGCAGTCAAGGGTGGGCACCGAGAAATCAAGAAAGTGAAATGAAAAAAAAAAAAAAGGCAATCTTTTTTTCTTTTGAGGCAGAGTCTTACTATGTAACACTGAGTGACCTCGAAGTTGTGGCAATCCTCTTGCTCCAGGCTCCCACGTGCTGGGATTACAGATAGGCAGCATCACACCCAATAACATGAACAACATATTAAAACCTTATCTAAAATAAAACAAATAACCCCAAATAGTCATCAAACCAAAAATCATATGATTTTTTCAGGGCAATAAAACCAGAAGATGAAGCAGGAGGGTTGTATGGGAGGGCAACTTTTTTTTTTTTGTTTTGGTACTAGTACTGGGGATTGAACGCAGGACCTCGTTTTTGTGCAACCAGAGCTCAAACTCAGGACCTTGCACTTGCCAGGCAGGAACTTGTGCCCCTGAGCTATCTCCCCAGCCCCTTGAACTCAGGACTTTGCACTTGCCAGGAAGGTGCTTATGCTGTTGAGCCGTCTCCCCAACCCTAAGGAGATTTTCATCTTCCAAACTCAGAAGACAATAGCTTATATTTAAGCTAAAAATGTAAAAAATAACAGAATGAGCATAGAGGTCAATTTTAAAAAAAGTTGTTTCTTGTTAAATTGTATCTGCCTCTGATGGCTGGGAATTAAGGATAAAGGAAAATTAGACATGAGACAGCTGTTTTTCACTATAAGCCTTGCCAAATAAAGCACATGTCAAACTTTAGTAAAAGCAAAATATAAAATTATAGTTTTAATATATTTAGACAATGTGTCGATTTGACTAACAACATTTGCAGAAGAAGCCCTCAAATGCTAAAGAGCTATTAAGACAGAAAGTTACTGCCTTGAGTGTGTGGTTGTCAGTTTTTTGCTACTGTAACAAATACCTGAAACCATCAACTTACACAGAAAAGTGGTTTCAGCTCTTTCTTTCAGATCATGTTTGCCTCTATGGAGGAGGCTGTACAGCTTATGACTAGGACCAGGGAGAGGGAAGAAATAGACATACAGACACAGACAGGGAGACAGACAGACAAACACTAGGCCCCATAGTCTGGTGCATACTTAAAATGACTCATTTCTGGGGCTGGGGAGATAGCACTGTGGCACAAGTGCCTGCCTAGCAAGCACAAGGTCGTGAGTTTGAACCCTGGTTCCACCAAAAAAAAAAAAGAGACTCATTTCCCCATACACCTTGTCTCTTTCTTTTCTTTGCATGCCAGCTATTGAAGCCAAGGTGGCGAGTGTTCTAGTCCAGTGACCTGCTGTGGAACTGGCCCTCCAAGCCTAGACCTCACTTTCTAAAGTTGAGAACTAAGTAGAGAAGCTGAGAGCTATGCTTTCAACAATGCGCTTTTGGGGGATTTTCTAGATTCAAACTACGGCACCGGAATTTCTGGAAAAATCAGACAGGCTGAGGCAGGGGGATAGTTGTGAGTTCAAGTCTAGGCCTCGGCTACACAGTAAGCTCAAGGCCAATCTGAACTGCATATGAGACCTTGTCTCAAAAAGACAAAAAAAAAAAAAAAAAGCAGATCCACAGGATATTACTTAAGAATGTTTGAACTAGCAGAGGATATACCTTAGGATCCTGCCACAGTGGTGCACAAGCGTAATCCCAGCATTCTCGAGGCTAACGCAAGAGAATGAGTGTGAATTCCAGGCCAGCCTGGGCTACAGAGTGAGTTCAGGCTTAGCTTGAACTACACAGCAAGACTATGTCTCAAAAAATGTAATAATGATGATGATGATGATGATGATGATAATAATAATAATAATAATAATAATAATAATACCTTAAAATTCTTAGCTTTGGACAAGTTGGATAATCCTTGAAACACTGGTAAGAAGGGAATATATTTGTTTGCAAAATGCATGTAGCACACAAGAAAAGGGTAACAGTTTTAAAGAAGTTTTCGGAAAATCAGTCAACTTCGTGATGCAGGGCAGGGATCCTTCCATGAGCTGTTGGAGAACTAACTACTGTTGCCAAATTGGCCTGTGGAGTTTGACACTGTCCCCTGTCCCCTGCCCAGGGCCAGGCTCCAGCCTGGGACGGTAGGGTCAGTGTTTACAGATGGGAAACTGGAGCTTGGGGAATGGACCTGCTGTGTCCAAAGCCTTACGGCCCACAAGGAACCAGACCAGGTACCAGGATGGTACAGCCCAGGCTCTTTCCTGGCTTCCTCAGCCCTGGCTCTCCCACCACTGGCGCCAGACCTAATTAGAGCCTTGCCAGCCTGAGATACCCTGGGAGCCCGGTGTGCAGGGGATGCAGGGAGCCCCACGGGTGTCATTATGTCTAATTACAGGAGCTCAGGCTTCTGCGTGGGCCGTCGGAGCCAGCGTGTCTCGGAGTCCGGTGGCCAAGAAACTGCTTCAGTCAGGAAAGGGAAGAGGCTGCCAAGGGCCCTTATACCACATTCTCTGCATCTGCTGAGGACAGCTGAGCCCCAGACCTACGGGAAGCTACAGGAAAGCCCTAGGGAACAGGGTTTTTTGTCTATGTCTCTCCGGTCTGTCTATGTCTCTCCGGAAGTTTTTTTTTTTCTTCTTTTTAAGACAGTGTCCTTGTTATGTAGCCCAGGATGGCCTTGAACTCATTCTGTAGCTCAGGCTGGCCTTAACTCAGGGCAAACCTCCTGTCTCAGCCTCCTGAGCTAAGATTACAGAAATCTACAACCACACCAACTCTCTCGATGTTCTTAAGCAATTTTCCTCCTGGGCAAGAAGCATAGTAAAAGAAGATGGTCATGCAAGGAGCAAGGCCTCTAGACAGGCAGGCAGACAGACAGACAGACAGACAGACACAGGAGCAACACACACACACACACACACACACACACACACACACATATGGTCTGGAACATGTGTCTGAACTTCAAGGTAAAAAGCCGCTACACTCTCTTGGACTCCACTGTCTGGTACCTGGCTGGGAGTTTCAGTTGGAAGGAGTGGTGGAACAGGGATAAGGACGGGCACAGTCCCTAACATCCGGGACAAGAACACACGGCAGAAGCAAACTTTTGCTTGTGGTCATGTAACAAACAAATGTTGGGTGGTTTCTGCGTCCCAGGAATTTGTTCCAGGCACTGTTGCTAGAAAATGAAGTCCCTGGCCTTGAGGAGTTTGCTTTCTAAAGAGCAGCAGGATGTTGACCATATGAGAAAATGTGTGATCTGCCAGGTGGTAGCAAGGAACACAAAGAAGCAGGGTGAGGGTGGGAGGCGCCTGGCCAGAGACTATGACCTCGCTGGAGAAAAGAGCAAAACGCTGCCCCAACCCAAGCCCAGAGAATCAAATGAGAGACAGTTTGGGGGCAGGGTGTGTGTGTGTGTGTAGAAAAAAAGGGCCCATCCCCCCAGTTGCCCCTCCGTCTCCTCACTTACTGCTTCTTCTCTAATGTTAGCTTTTCCATTTTTTAGGGCTGGCCAGCTAGCTCAGCAGAATAAAACACCTGCTTAGGCAGACTCAGGGACCAGAGTTTGACCCCCAGCTTGCTGTGCTGGCCCCACCCCCTGGGGACACGCTGAGAAGGCAATTGAGACTGGGCACTGTGACACATGCCTGGACTCCAAATGCTTGGGAGGCTGAAAACAGGAGGATCACTGCAAGTCCAATCTGTGTAGTAAAATCCTATAGACCCTGTTCTAAAATATATAAAAAAATAAAATTCCGTCTTTATTTATTCACTGCTTTTGGAAGACAGCCTCATTATGTAGTTCAGGCTGGCTTTGAACTTGTGGCAATGCTCCTGACTTAGCCTCCCAAGTGCTGGGATTACAGGTATGCTTCACCATGCACGACTTTAAAAATTAAATATTTAAGACATGCAGAAGATATAGAAGATTCTATGACTAATTCTTATATACCTACTACCCATGTTTAACAATTAATCCTCAAATTTGAACAAAAACAAAACCCAAAGCTCAATTGCTTTGAGCAGCAAAGATCTATTTGTCTCCTGCTTTCTCTATCCAGGGAGAGTGGGGCATGGAGCTGTACTCAGTTTAGTCCCTTTAGGAACTGGGCTGAGGGGTGCAGCCCTTCCTTACACCAGTCTTCAAGGTGTACCAGGCAGAGGAGAGTGCAGGACTTGCAGAAACTCTTAGACATTTTCCACATGGAAGTGGCATATTATCACGTTAATATCGTCCCTTCGTTATTGTGAACTAATCGTGTCTGCAATCTCCCCGAGGAGTGGATGGTGAAGGCTTAAATAAGAGAGACAAATGGTGTGCTATTAGAGCTCTAGGAGGACCAAATCCCTCTTATAGAATTCAAGATTCTCGAATCTTAGGGGTTAAGACAAAGATCTTCTCTGGGTGGCCTATATATATGTAGTTATCAGAAACAAAGTGAGGAATACTAAAGAAAGGTGGGACTCTATGTAGAATAGCAGGACCACTCAAGGACCTTGAAAATCCACCCAAGAGCTTCTCCAAGTAAGCCATTACATTAATTTAGGAAAACTATGTTGACTCCAGGAAGTTCTCTACCCAGGAGTGAGATGCCTACAGCTAGTCTTCTTTTTTTTTCTTAATTTTATTTATTTATTTAATTTTATTATTATTATGGCCGGCTCAGCCTGCCCTGGGGGTGAGGCTGGCGCAGCATGTGGTGCCAGAGATCGAACTGCGGTCCCTGGAGTTGCCTAAGCTTGCCTAAGCAGACCACTTAGACCACTAAACCATCTGGCTGGCCCTGGCACAAAGTATTTCAAGCTCTAAAGGAGAACAAACTTCAACCCAGACTGATGTCTCCCACAGAACTATCTTTCAAAATCAATGGAGAAATAAGATATTTCTATGACAAAGAACATCTGAGGAAGTGTATGACCACCAAGCCAGGGTTCAAAAATGTTTTAAAGGACATTCTAGAAAGAGATAACAAAAAAAAGAGAGAGATAACAAGGCCTACAACCCTATGAACCCAAACAGAAAGAATCCACCAAACAAGACAAACACTCAAGACAAGGGGAGGGGAAAAAAGGGGGAATCCAACAACAGGAAAATAATATGACAAGGATCAGTCAACACATATCAGCAATTGTCAATGATAAAGCCCTCAATTTACTAATCAAAAGACATAGACTGGCAGTATAGATAAAGAAGCAAGATCCACCAATATGCTGCATACAAGAAACACATTTAACTCAAAAATAAATTCATAGAGTGAAAGTCAAAGAATGGAGAACAATACTCTATGTGACAGGAAATTAGAAAAAAGCAAGGGGAGCTATCGTATTTATAGGCCAAAACTAATTAAGAGGGACAAAGAAGGTCACTACATACTTTTAAAGGAAACAACCCAAGAGGAGGAGATAATAAACATAAATGTATATACAACAAACATAGCATGCCCAACTATAGAAAACAAATATTAATGGGCATAAAAAATTGAATAAGCACCAATACAGTTGTATTGGATGATTTCAATACCTCACTGTTGAAAAAAAAAAAAAAAAAAACAGATCATCTAGACAAAAAATCAACAATGGAATAATAGAACTGAACTAAACTTTTGAACACATGGACTTAGTAGATGTCTACAAAGTGTTGTACCCCACAACATCAAAGTACACATTCTTCTCATCTGCACATGGGACATTCTCTAAAACAGACCTCATACTACCTTAAAACATGCTTAAGTAAGTGCAAAGGAATTGAAAATTATTCCATGCATATTATCAGACCATAGTGCAGTGCAATCAGAAATCAATGACAGCGTCGGTGAGATAGCTCAACAGTCTAAAACACCTGCTTAGGCAAACTTAAGCAACTGCAGGGACCACGATTTGATCCCCAGAAACACATGCTGGCCAGCCCCACCCCCAGGGCAGGCTGAGTCGATCATTACATAAATTAATAAATAGAAATCAATGACAAAGGAAACCACAAGAACTTCATAAACAGACAGAAACTAAAGAGCACCATCCTGGCCTGGGGAGGTAGCGCAGTGGTCTAAGTGGCTGTCTGGCCATCACAAGGACCCAGGCTTAATCCTTAGTACCACATGCCCTATCAGCCCTGGAACCCCAAGCATGTTGTGCCATCCACTTAAACTGAGTGTGGTAGAGCATTCCTGTAATCCTAAAACTGAGGAGGCTGACACAAGAGGATCACTACAACTCTGTACTGAAGAAATAAAAGATCACAAAAAAAGTTCCATACTGAATAACAAATGGGTCACAGATGAGATTAAAGAAAAAATTAGATAGTTTCTACAATTAAGTGATAATACAGTACAACATAACAGTACTTACGTGAGACAGTAAAAGCTCTCCCAAGAGAGATATTTGTAGGGGAGACTTCCCATATCAGAAAAATAGAGCATGTGCAAATAAACTTAATGTTGAACCCCAGGCTTCTAAAAATTGTAAAATACAGATCATCTATACCTGCTTTGAAAATCTGTATTCTAATAAGATGGAAAATGCAGAGGAAATGGACAGATCCCTCGATACATATGAATTACTAAAGCTGAGCTAAGAAGATAAAAATTCTAAGTAAATCAGTATCAATCATTGAAATCAAAGATGCAATTAAAAACCTACCAAAAGGAAAAGCTCAAGCCATGACAGATTCACTTCTGAAGTCTACAATTGAGAGGAGACTTAACACCAGTACTTTTCAAACTCTTTAATGAAGTTAAAAGGGAAGGAATACTCCCAAATTAATCATGAAAGCAAGAGTTACTCTGATACCAAAACCAGAGAAGAACCCAACTAAGAAAGAAAATTATAGAGCCTGGCGTGGTGGCTCAC
>PVJA010051125.1:0-12977 GCA_004027025.1 Myocastor coypus | reverse complement strand
AAATACTTAGGGATTAACCTACCTAAGGAAGTAAAAGACCTTTTCAATGTAAACTACATTACTCTGAAAAAAGAGATTCTAGATTTCAAAAAATGGAAAGATATTCCCTGCTCCTGGATAGGAAGAACTAACATTGTTAAGATGGTCATAATCCCTAAATTGCTATACAGATTTAATGCAATTCCTATCCAGATATGATCAACATACCTCACAAACCTGGGGAAATCATTCCTAAAATCTATTTGGAACCAAAAAAGACCCAGAATTGCAAAGACAATTCTGGGCAACAAAGGTAAGGCAGGAGGCATTACAATTCCTGACCTAAAGTTATACTACAAGCTACAGTAATAAAATCAGCTGGTATTAGCAAAAGAATAGACCTGAGGATCAGTGGAATAGACTAGAAGATGCACAAGCAAATACAAACACACTCAGCCACCTTATTTTTGACAAAGGGGCCAAACATGTTTACTGGAAGAAATAGTCTCTTTAACAAATTGTGCTGGAAAAACTGGCTCTCTACATGCCAAAAACTAAAACTTGACCCTAGTCTATCACCATGTACTAAACTAAAGTCAAAATGGATTAAAGATCTAAATATTAAAAGTGAAACATTAAATCTCCTGGAAGAGAAAGTGGTAGGAAATCTTGAAGACATCGGAGTAGGCAAAAAGTTCATGGACAGAAATCAAATTGCACGTTTAACACTTGAAAGCATCAACAAATGGGAGCCCCTCCAGCTGAGAAGTTTTTGCATATCAAAGGAAATTACCAACAGAGTAAAAAGACAACCCACAAATTTCGAAAAGATTTTAATTTGTAAGTACTCAAAGGTCTTCTATCTAGAATCTACAAAGAACTAAAAGCCATTGAGATGCTAGTTTCTTATCTCTACACCAGTCCTATTGTATTGTGCTAGAGTGAAGAAGTAGATAAATAACAAAGAGACCAAAGCCAGTATCACAACACTGAGAAGCAGATACTAACTAAAGAGATCTCTGGAGTACTAACGAAGTTCTTCCACTATAATTTATCCCCAGCACAGCAAAGCCATAGAAATATAAGTAAAGCAAACCAACAAAATTCCTCCATGAGACAGCAAGATGGCTCAGTAGACTAAGCACCTGCTTAGGCAAGCACAAGGACCAGCACTCAATTCACAGTACTGCATGCCACGCTGACCAATGACACATGTCTATAATCCCAGCACTGGAGAGGCTGAAAACAGGAAGATCATTATGAGTCCAAGCTGCATAGTGAGATCCTATACCAAATACACAGAAAGAAAAAAAAAAAAAAAGTCTCCAAAATGTGTCCCTCAAAAATGATCCAGTAGACACTGATAGGAAAATTAAAAGCCAAATAGCTAAATTACATGATATGATAAAAGAAACAAATTAAATTAAAAGTTCAATAAGGTGTTCTAGAATAAACACCTCAAAAATAGCATCCTCTCCCCATGGGGACAGCCAGATAGCTCAGCGGACTAAAGTGTCTGCTTAGGCTGAATGTAGAGGGTGGGGTTCGATCCTCAGTATGCCATGCCAGCCCCACCCTCAGGGCACACTGGGCCTGGGACTGAGACTGGGCATGGTGGTGTGCACCTGTAATCCCAGAACTTGGGAGGCTAAAAACAGGAGGATCACTACAAGTCTGACCTAGTAGTGAGACCCTGTAGACCCTGTATTAAATACAAAAGAAAAAAAGATGTCATAGGTTCAGGTTCCAACTCCCCAGAATGAATGTGTTCATTCTGTATTGCAAGTATGTACTAATACAATTTTTTAAAGTTTGAACATAGGAAAAAGCCAGTATGTTTGGAGAACCATAATGGGGTCAATACAACTAAAGAAGACAGGTTTCATGCAAGATGGAAGATCAGGAGATCTTCCATCAGTTTGAATGAAATACTGAATCAAGCTGGCAACCCTCAGGGCTGTCTGAGCTCAGACATTCCCAGCTCCAGGGAGACAGGCAAATGAGTCATCAGAGAGTAAGCAGCAAGTGCCTTCTGAGCTGTACCCACTGCACTGAGTACAACACACTGGACACACTTCTCTGGGTCTCTACCTCTAGGTTTCCAGGCTGCTTCTTGCCCAGGGAACACAGCCGCAGCAAAGCCATGAGAATTGCCTGGGCTGAGGTTCACAATAAGCCCCCGACTCAATGTGTCAGTGCAGAAATAAAGTACTCAAGACACTAAGAAATCTCGACAAGGCAGATTTACTTCTGCAGAAGGGTATTCGAGCACACTAGAGAAAGGTACCAGCAATGTAGAGAGGCACCAACAGGTGCCTTTTATATCCTAATACCTGAAAACCAACTAACCTTCTCCTCACTGGCTGGTTCAAAGGTTCACAGTCTATCCTGATTGGCTAGTTTAGGAGCCATGTGGGGAGGGCCTAAAGGGTTGCTAGGCAGGGTTGGGAAGAGGATTTGTGGGGACAGGGAACTGAATTTCCTGGGCTGTGTCTCAGGCCAAGCATGTTTCTTGTAACTGTAACACCTACATTTCCTGTTGGAGGGGAGGGCAGTCTAGGATGAACTAATTCAAGATGGAGGCACTCCTGTTTATACACTCTGATAGAGAAGACAGAGCTACAGTTCCTCATAGCTGGGATAGGCATCTAGGATGGGATGGCTGGCCACCATGAACATCTCCCTGAGTGCATCTCACAGAGCTCTCTCCCTGGATGAGATGGAACCGCAAGACTATTGTATTTAGGCCTGTTTTCATTGCTAGTTCAGAGATATTCAAAAATGATGAGAGCCAAAAATTGCATACAGAAAAGGGAATCCTAGGACCCAAATATGGAAAGACAAGGGCAAGCCAGCGGGAGGCAGTGAGCTTCAAGCGGAAAGAACCTGGGTAAGACGAAGTGGAGCAGCATACCTGGCCACGTGGCAGGGCTGGGAGCATGCAGACATCTTTCCAAGACATCCCTCACTGAGCTCTGCCTCGGAGCTCTGTGGAGTTAGAGATGTCTTTCTTATCACTAAATATACAGCTCTCCATAACACGCACACAACTGGCATTTTGTTTTACGCTCAGACTCAGAGAAACATTGGCACAAAGATGAGCCACTGTCTCCATGCCTCTGGGGTGTGACTTGGCCCCTGCCCACATCACTGTAAATCTTCCTCTGAGCTCAAAATCTGAAAAGGGCGTGGACCTGTGAAGGTGGAAGCAGATGAATCCAAGGTCTGCTCTAATTGAGCCTAATGAGCACAGCCTTGGATTTCCTCTCACTGCTACCACTCACCAACCTAATAATTATAACTTATGTGACAGCAAAAGTGCGCAGAATCTGAAGCATTTGTTTTTCCAAGCTTAAAAAAAAATACCCAATGTGAAAATGTTAATTGCCAAGGTGAGCCACACTATAGAAGCCTGAGAATAAAACTCCTGTTCAGAAAGAGCATCCCGCCCAGTGATTCAAGTGGCCCTGGATGGGGGCCAGAGGGCAAGACGGGGGCAGATAAGGAACCCATTCATGCTGTTGTCCCCACTGGGTTTGCCTGGCCAGGGATAGAGTTATACACAGTCAAGTCTCCTACTGAAAAGGAAAGAGAAAAGTTGTTACTTTGATAATCAACCAAAGTAAGGTTGGCTACGGCTCCTTTTTCCCTCTGATGCTGTATGAGTCAGTTCTGCCATAGAATGACAGGGCAAACGCTCTCTCCTTCCATTTCAGCTGGACACCCAGACAGTAGATATCCACACCAGGGTGTGTGAGAAAGATCACCAAAGCCAGTGTTCTCAAGGCGGGACCAAAAAGACCACCTCCAAATTCTTGAGAACCAGTTGAAAACCGGATCGCATAGTTGGATCTGGCTGTGCTGAGTCCCACCTCTTGCCAGCAGGACTTTGCAAAGAGCTCATGCTTTGTCCCTGATACCTTAAGGAAGGGGAAAGCTGCTCTCATCTCCCTTCTGCGAATTCAAGAAGGCAAAGGTAGGCAAGGAGAGTGCTGAGCAAAGGTTGTTACTGTTTCTCAAATGCCAGATGTGGGCTCTATGGGAGACAAAGTCAGATCAGGGATACCTTAGGGCCAGCTGAGTCAAATGAAGGGATAGCAAGATCCTTGCAACAAGAGGTCAGAGATAATACTACAATCCTGTCACGAACTCCTTCCCAGAAGGCCCAGGCCTTCCCAAGGAATATGGTCAAGGCACACCCTCTGACAAGCCTTGCAAAGTCCAGTAACCTTTAAAGGGGAGTTATATTTGATCACAGCCATGCATTCCACATGCTATTGTATTAGTCAGATTTCTGTTACTGATGCAAGATACTGAGATAATTAACTTACAAAGAGGAAATGTTTGCTTGGGCTCAGAGTTTTAGTCCATGGTATCTTGGCTCTGCTGCCTTGGGGCTAGGGTGAGGCTGAACCTCATGCAGGAGCCTATGGTGGAAGAGGCTTGTTATCTCAGAGCAGCAGTGAAAAAAGAGACACAGGAAGGGGACAGACTTCCAATGTCCCCATCAGGAGAATGCCCCCAATGACCTAAATTCCTCCAAATAGGCTCTACCTTGTAAAGGCTCCACTACTTCTCAAGAATGTCATGGACTAGCAACCAAGACTCCAACACAGAGATGTTTAAGGAGGATTCCTGATCCAAACCATAGCACTAGTTAGACTATCCATTGGGGCGTTCCCCTGACACAAACAAGCACAGACAGGTATGTTCCCAAATGTGCTCTGGACCTGAGCCAGGATGCAGAGCATCAGCGGAGCATAGGCTGCTCCCCAGGCTGCAGGTCCCTGTGGCCAGTGGCGCCTCCTGACTACACCCCTGCAGCCTCAACTGCATAGCGAGACCCTGTCTCAAAAAGACAAAGAGAAAAAACATTATGTGAGTTATTGCTGGGACAAACACCTGATGCCCAAAATGAAGGAAGGAAAGGTTTCTTTAGCTCCCAGTTACTGGAGGTTTCAGTCCATAGTCAGCTGGCTCCAAGGCAGAGCTGCACTTGACCAAGAGTAACCTTCCATGGTGGCAGTAAAGAGCAGAGCACAAAGGGAGTGACAGCTGCTCAGGCAGCTAGCCAGCCTCTCTCCCCACTTTACCTTGTAGTGCAGATTACCTGCCCCAGGGCAGGTGCAGCACCCACACCCACAATAATCAATCACAAACTCCAAAAGCTGCCCCAGGACTGCATGAGGTTTGGGGGGGGGGGGGTTTGCTATACACAAACCACAACACAAACAACTATTTAAGTAATTCATTCCCTTTGGAAAACGGAGAGAAAATTCTTTGGGTAACTACAAAGTAAAATACTTGAATATTATCCTGCAGGTAACCATAAAGAACTTTTGACCCAAATTGGAATTGTATGATAACTCTTACCAGTTCTTTTGTTTTTGGGGGGCGGGGGGTGGAATAGCCAGCACCCAACAGCAGGCAGCGAGGAGGCAGCAAGGGAGAGGGGAGGAAGGAGCCAGGGACAGGAGCACGTGTTTCAGATCAGGACCCGCCTTCCATCAGGCCCCACCCCTTTCCAGAACATTCAGCTGTGAGCTCTGCAGTAGATTAACCTACTGATGAATATACAGTTGCCATGACCCAATCCCCTTCCAAAAGCTCTCCTTATAAACACATGAGAGTTGGGGAGATTTTTTATACCTAAACCATAGCAAACAGCAAAGTACGTCATTTATTAACACGCAAAAATCCCTCATGATGTAGACCTGCCTAGTGGAATACTACAGAATGGTAAAGAAGGATTTTTTTTAACTGAAATAATTATTTGCTTTCTATAATTTAGGTCTTTCCACCAAAACTTCACTTCTTTGAGTTGTCTCTTATCTTCAGGAATCCAAACAGAAAAGTGAGAGCATTTTTTTCAAAAATTCATCGATAATAAATGACCACACATTAGTCCATTTCCCCAAGACATGCCTGAAACAGACAACTCTATAAATCATTTAATGAGTATTTATTGTGCTACACCCAAGTTCTCTGCCCTGAATACCCTGAAGATACAGAAGGAAAAATGCATCTGACATCAAAGAACTTACAACCCAGCTGGGGGGAGAAGATAAATAAATACACAGGACAAAGCAGTAAACAAAACAAGAAGGCTTTGACAGAAATCCTAAATTGCAGGACATCGCCCTTGAGTGCCTCCAGCCTTCAGGGAAGGCAACTGGCAGAGCGAGCCTCAGAGTCAGGTAGGCACCATGAAGAAACAAATAAAAACCAGGAACCATTTGTATCTTTTCTCAAATAGGAAACACCTATTTTGCTGTAATCAAGCAAAGAGTTGACACTTCTCTTAAAACCCTACATTATTATTGGTCAGGAGTAGTGCTTACAGAAATGGCAGAGAATTAGCTTCCGTCCCCATCCATTCCCCTCTCTCTTCCATCTTTATTTTATTAGAATTAAAAAACCATAAGGAGCCGGGCATGGTGGTGCACGCCTGTAATCCCAGCACTTGGGAGGCTGAGGCAGAAGGATCGGTGTGAGTTCAAGACCAGCCTGGGCTACAAAAGGGAGCTTAAGGCCAGCCTGAACTGCATAATGAGACCCTGTCTCAAAAAAGACAAAAAAAAAAAAAGAACCATAACACAGGATCTGTCTTCCTGACAACTTTAAGTGTATACTGCAGAACTGCTAACTAAAAGCCAAGGTTGTAAAGCAGACCTCTAAAACATATTTGTCTTACATGACTGAAACCCTTCACCCATATGTCTTAGTTACTTTTTGCTCGTTGCTGGGACAAATACCCAACACTCAAAATGAAGGAAGGAAAGGTTTATTTAGCTCACAGTTTGTGGAGGTTTCAGTCCATATTCGGCTGGCCCAAGGCTGAGTGGGACAGAGCAGAGAGCATCCAATTCATGGCAGCGGAACAGCAACAAAATGGCGGCAGAGGTAGCCAACCAACACGGCAGCAAAGCAGCAGCAACAGCTCGAGCTCCAGTCTGTCTCTCTGTCTCTCTTTATATTACATTCAGGTTCTCTGCCTTAGCTCCCGCCCTAGGCTACACCCATAATCCCAGAAGTACTTCCACCCATAATCCCATCAGTACTAAAACCCGTAATCCCAGGGATCATGGATCAAGTCTCAAACTCTAGAAGTCCATAGTACTCCAATCCTTAATCCACTTCCCCCAGCCCCTGGTAATCAGTATACTTTCTGCTGCAATAACTTGGACTGTTCTAGATACCTAAGACAGGTGGAATCAGATAGTATGTGTCCTTTTCTCACTTGCCATGATGTCATCACGGTTCCCCCAAATAGCATGCAACGTGTCTTTATCTTTTATACATGAAAACTAGTTCATTGCATGAGTAAACCACATTTTCTTTATCCTTTCATCCACCTGTCAGTGACCTTTGAGTTCCATGTCTTGGTTATAATAAGCAGCACAGAATGAACATGGACAGGTGTCTCACTGATGTGCTGATTTTAATTATTTGGGATATATACACAGGAGTAGGATTGCTAGGTCATGCAGTAATTCTATATTTTTATTTTTTTCTTCTATTTTTAATATTTTGAAGAAATGCCACTATTTTCTGCAGCACCTGAACCATTTTGCATTCTTTTTTTTAACAAAACAGTTTAAATTTTATTTTGTTATTAAGAAGAAGTAGGAAAATTTTACAAAAAGAGTAAAGATTTTTCATTATTTTTAATAGGAAATAACATAGAGAAAGTTTCAAAGCATGTTAGTAGTAAAGTCTAACCAATAGTGCATAATAGTTCCAGTTTCTCTACATCTTCATAAACTTATCCCTGGGGTTTTTTGTAATCACCATCCTAAAGGTGAAAGGTGATCTCATTTGTGGTTTTGATTTACATTTTCCTAATGATTAAAGACAATGAACAGCTTGTCATTTTTTGCCCTTTATAGGGTTTTTTTGTTTGTTTTTGTTTTTGTTTTTTGTTCTTTTTTTGTTTTTTTGTTTGTTTGTTTTTTGTTTTTGTTTTTGTTTTTTTTGGGGGGGGGTTGGGTTTTTTTGTTTTGTTTTGTTTTGTTTGGAATGGCATTAAGTCTTCCATCTATTTTTTTTTCTTTTTTTTCTTTTTTTTTTCCATCTATTTTTTAGTGATTTTTTTCCTACTGAGATGTAGGTATTCCAGACACATTTTTAACATTAGCCTTTCATCACATATGTGGCTTTCCAATACTATTCCTCTCCGCAGATTGCCTCTCACTTTGTTTCTTCTGCTATGCAGAAGATCTTCAGCTTGCTATAGTTCCATTGGCCTATTTTTGCCTTTCTTGCTTTTGAGTGTTGTATCCAAGAGGTCAATGCCAAGGCCAATGATAAGATTTCCTTCCATGGTTTTTTTTTCTATAAATTTTATTTTTTCAGGTATTACACTGAAGCATTTAATTCATGTTGGTTTGTTTTATGTGTAGTGTAAAATAAGCATCTAATTTCATCCTTTGGCACGCAGATAGCCAGTTTTCACAGCACAAGGAAAGAGTAAAAGGAGTTACATGGTTGATATTAGCAGATGCCCCTTGAAGTGCCAAAATATCAATTCTATCTGGATCTGGAAAAAGATAAGAATGTATATTATAATCCCTACTGCGAACACTAAAATACATTTATCTATATTTATTTGTGTGTATATATATGTAAATTGATCATTCAAAATGCCATAAACTGAAAAACTAAAATAAGTAAATAAATAATCCCAAGGAAAACAGAAAAGGCCAAAGAGAACAGAAAATAGAAGCAACAATAAAACTAAATAAAATGATAGACTGGAAGTCAAACGCTAATGATTGAAATGAATAATGAAAGTGGCCTTAGCTAGGAGGTGGTAAACTGTCTGCAAATACTTCCAGCTTTGCGCGTCACATGGTTTCTGTTGCATGCACTCTGCTGTGCTACTGCAAACTGACACTAGCCGTAAATGCTGACTAAACACATGGCATGGCTAGACGTGGCTCACAGACCATAGCTGGCCAATCCCTAGTCCAAGTGTATCAAACAAAAGATTACCAAACTGGATAATTTTTTAAACAATGAGCCTATATGCTTTCCGTAAGAAATTTACCTCAAATATTATGATATAAGTAAGTTAAAAGTTAAAAAATAAAAGGATATCTTATACAATTTCTAATAAAAAGAAAGCCCACAGTGACTATAATAATATCAACTCAAACTGAGCAAAGAGAAATATCGTAGACATGTTCCATAATGTTAAGAGTCATCAAAAAGACTTAAGAACTCCAGACAATTAAGCCCTTAACGACAGAGCTTCAATATACATAAAGCAGAAACTGGCATGACTAAAAAATATACACAAACACATAAATATAGTTGAAGTCTGCACTGGGTGTCTATTGTATAACAAGTTGTCACAAGCGCGAAGGCTTACACAACTTGCTGTAATCATTTCACAGCTTCAGTGCATCATGTCTCATGGTGGCTTAGTTGTACCCTGCACATAAGATCTTAAAAGGCTGAAATAGAGGTGCTGGCTAGGGCAAGGGTCTCATTCAGCAGCTCAGCTGGGAAGCAACTGCCACTCTGCTTTTGCAGGTCATGAGCTATATAGTCAGCTACCCACTGCTGGTCACAATGCCCCCAACTTAAAGAAGGGGAAGCTTATTGGGCTCACAGTTCACAGAACACAGTCTATGGCCAGCAGTCACCAATGTCATGGTAGAAGGGCATGGTGAAATGAGGTTGCTCAGTTTATGGTGTCTGGGAAGTAGAGCAGGGGACAGTACTGTATAAAAGGACCATTTATACAATGCCCAAGGCCATGCCTTTATGGCTTGCCCAGACACTCAGAAGCTTGCTACACTACTGTGCTAGGCATTTCTCCCGCCAGTGAAGTTGACACATCAGGATTAGCAGTTTCATTGGCAGAATTCATTGCCTTTGGGTGTAGGACTGAGAGCCCTGGATTCTAACTGTGCACAGGGGGTGGGAGCTATATTCAGTTCTAGACTCTAGGAAACATTGTCCTCCCAGAACAATTGTATACTCCTTTGAGGCCGTGAATACATTACGTTTGCCATATTCTGTTGGTTGAAAGCAAATTCTATGCCTCACTCATACTCAAGGGGAAAAATATATACAAGATTATGCACACTAAGAGGCAGGGATCATTGTCCATTAGTGTCCAATTCATTATGCTAAATGAATGAAGCTACAGTCACAAATGGACACAGTGTACAAACATATTTATATAACATTTCTTGCAAAGATAAAGTTGGGGAGATATCAAAGGGACCAGTGTTTGGCAGAAGCTGAGACCTGAGTGAACTTTGGCATCTTCAGACTGACTTCATATCCTCAGTATGTATACAAACATACTTTTCAAAGTGCTCCTAACTATAGTCTAAAAAGACAAATTGTATTTCAGTTTTAAATAATAGGACACACATATCCCTGGGGAGGTAAAAGGTAGAAGGCTGCAGTCTGCACTGCGTAGTGATCCCTGCTCTGCTTCTTCACCAAGCTCTCACTGAGCCCTTACTCTGCACCAGCCACGTGGGTTCCCTGGCTCTGTCATCAGCACCCAGATGGTGCCTCCCAGTGGACCAGACTGCCAAGCAAAGCCAGCTCTGCAGCTGCCTCATCCTTCTGGCCAGAAACAACAGGGTGTCTTCCAAGAATGTGTTTGCTTACAACTCACCAGGAGACCTAAATGAGGGCTCTCCAGTGCGATTTTATCCTTCAGTTTTAAGAACAATTCTACAGTCCCTTTCTAGAGTCAGCATGAGGCTAAGAATTCATACAGTCTCAGTAATGGAAAAGCAGAGAGGCTGAGACCGCACAGCCTGGAGACTTTTCTCCAAGGATTACCTTGGGTCAGGCCCACTCTGATCCTATTGCCTTCCTTTCAGCTCAAAAGAAAATCTCCATAAGCATATTTGGCCTGTGCTAGAAAGCAGGCCTGTATTTTCTTGAGCATAAGGTAATTTCTACCCAGGGTTCTACTTGCCAGTTTATCAAGCACATTAGTTTGCCAAGCAAATTAAAAGTAGGTGCTAACACTGTGACCCTAGCCTGCTATATCTGGGGTTCTCTCTTCAATTTTCCTTCCCACATCCTGCAGCCACTTTCTCCACAGCCCACAGTGCCCAGGACACTCCTGGCACGTATTAGATTTCTAATCAATATGTATCAGGGATCAGTTGATCGATCAATATCAGACTATTTGTTTCCTTAAAATACTCTAATCAAAGAATTGAACACACTGATTGAATGCTTCACCCCAGTTTAGCTGTGGCTGATGAGGTAATGAGAAAAATGAGCTCTTAGGCTGTGATAAGGAAGGGCAGGGTGGAATGTTAGGAGCTGATGTGGCTTTGTCTGCTGGTACCCACCCTTTGGCGGATCAGGAAGCTTCCCAGACTTTCTCATAAACACGTGGTTAGACATGTGACTTAGACGGCTGTGGGGACATCACAAATTCTTGACATCTAGGTAAAGGTCGCCGCAGGCCCTTATCCCACAGCTTTGAAATTGAGTGCCTTCACCAAGATTTTGCAGCATTCTGGAAGCTTCTATGAAAAGGCTATGCAGCTGCCAGGCTTTCGCCCACTTTGCCTTCTCAATTCTGTGCCACCCTTGCCCATGCTGATGCTTCTGGGACAGACACACATGGCACTGCCATGGCCACACATACACAGCACCACTGAGGGCAGCAAGACTCTCTTAGTCTTGGCCAGGGAAGGGTGTCGGTGAGGTCGTGACTCATGGCTCATGGTCCCATATACCCCAGACTGTACACTGGGGATTCCTTCTTCTCCCGAGCCCCCCACCCCGGGGAGCTCGGGGTTTCCTCCTCCTGCCAGCCTCCAACCCTCTCCACTTCCTTTGTCTTTGAAATAAAGGGTGGAATTTAATTTTTATTCATAGGACATTGCAAAATTTTCAATTCCACAGAGAAATAAGAAAATCTTTCACAAACAAGCTTCATATACTATGGATAGTTTTGAACGGTTCAAGTATTGTTTCAGTGTAAAAAGTCCTACAATCACAGGCATGGTGGTGTATGCCTGTCAACCCAGCTCTTGGGAGGCTGAGGCAGGAGGATCCTCATGAGGCAGGGACTTAGTATCTCTGAAGGCAATACATTGCGTATGCAAAGGGCAACCTGAACTACATAGAGAGACCCTGTTTAAAAAAAAAAAAATGCTATAATTACAGAGCACATTTTAAAAAAGCATTCTTTGAGAAATGGTACTTAAACTTATAGTACATATACCATATCCACAACAAAACTGACACCTCCACAGTACAATGTAGTTAGAGATACCAGGAGTCCCATCCTAAATTTGAAAGGTGTTGCCTTCAGAGATACTTTTTTTTTCTCTTCCTCTACTTAGAAACACTTCTCAGTCAAGTTTAGTGAGGCCTTCTTCACACATTCTTATTATGGTTTGTAGAGCTTCAATTTTGTCTGAACCTCCACATTCTTCAATCATTATACTAAGTCTCTCAGTCAAACCCTTCTTACTGTCATGAAGAGTAGCTCAAGCCCTTTTAGTGACCTGAGACCCCCAACCACCCAAGCCTGTGGAATCTCACCTCCTTCCTCAGTGGTGAGGAGGATAGTTCTGGTGAGGAGATGAATATCAAAATAATCACTGGCCCTGCACTGGGAACAGGCACAACAGGTGCTAAGGGGTCACATCAGCCAGGACTATCACCACCCTCCACTTCAGCAATACACCAGCAGTACAGAGCACAGGCCCAAGACTGCACACCCCCTGCCTCACCTGCTGTGATATGTCCAAACAGTTGGACCCAATGCTCTATTCTGTGGTCCCTCCCTGGTATGGATCCACTGAACCCAGATCCCATACCTGTTACACACATGTTCCAGTTTTGTCTCTGACCATGACCACTATCTCACGCAGAGTTCTGAAGCCTCGCTCTTCCTTCAGGATATCAGGCTTGCAAAGCTACCTGCTGGACCTGCGCGATATCCTGCTCTGACTTGCTGAGACCTCCCTGCTCCTCCTGGGGACCCTGGTAGTGCA